>PCFV01000009.1:0-142740 GCA_002812785.1 Phytophthora litchii | reverse complement strand
TAGAAACTACATTCCATAAATACTAGTTATGGTCTGAAAATGGCGACCGCTATACTTGGGAAGAAAAGACACGGCTTGGCACCAGCAATTACGAAGCACCTGTTGCATGATCTTGGACCATCCGAGTGCTGACGGAAACGAGTTGGTCTGAAGCACTACGATAATGAGCGGCAGGGGTCAAGATGAGGCGACGGGAGGACCTGAAACATCGTCACCTGATGGAAAGCTGCTTGGTGATGATGCTGGGCTTGAGGCAACATCACTGGATGCATTGGAGAGTGATTTTCAGGAAGTGTTATCAGAGCTGGAAGGAGATAAAAGTTTGGAGCGCTTTCGTCTCGAGTACGAGAAACTACATCGGGCGTTGAAGAAATCTAACGGGCAGGAAAAGAAGCTCATCAAGAAGTGCCGTGAGCTCAACGCTGAAATCATCAACAATGCTGCCAAGGTGCAGACGGCGCTTAAGCTCTCTCAGGAGGATCAAGCTAGCATTGCCTCGTTGAAGAAGGAAATGGAGAAGGCCTGGAAAATGGTGGATGCATCCCACGAGAAAGAGTTACGTGCCAAAGAGACTATCCAGCAACTCAAGGACGAGATTGTCAATCTTGGTAGGCTTGTCGAGCAAGGCACTGGATTGAGCGCTGGACAAGAAAGTATGTTAAAGGAGGTCATGCGTGCCAAGGAGGAACTGATGCGTGCTAACGAAGAGCACGAGATCAATGCCAAGAAAGACCACGAGAGGATACAAGAGTTGCATCGTCGTCTGGGTGACATGGACAACCTGACTGCCACGCAAAAGAGCGATATCCAAACTTTGAAGGACCAACTCGCTATGAAAGCTGCAGAACAGGAACGGGAGATGCGACGCAAGGAACGATTGGACAAGGAAATCAAAGATGTGAAGAGTAAACTGGAAAAGAAGACTGCAGAGCAAGCCCAAGGTGCGACAGAGCTTACCCGCTTGCAAACACAGGTCGGTGGGCTTGAGAAGCAACTTACTGAAGCTCGTGGTACGATGGACAAGTATGTGCGCGATTACGAAACGCTGTTCGGTCGTACTCAGAAACTCACGGACTTGCTGAATGAGCAGAATGATAAGACTATGCAGCTTGAAGTAGAGCGACGCAACTTGGAGAACGAACTGAAAGCTCGACACGATGAAATTCACCGAGTGAAACTCGAGAAAGGCACTGTGGAACGTAAGCTGGACAAGGAGAAGCGACTACTACAACAGCTGGAAGAGAAGCTTGAGGGTGAACATACTGCTAAGATTGTGCTACAAACTCAAATCAAGAGCATGCAACACGACCTTGATCTAGACAAAATAAACGAGGATCATGCACGTACGGAGCTGGAGGCGTTGGAACGTGAAAAAGCTATGCAAGTCAAGCAAACACTGAAAGCAGACGGTAAGGTTCGTCGTGCGCAGGATGAAATCAAGACCAATGAGCGGGTAGCCAAGAATTTGGAGCAAGAACTGGCAGGTTTTAAGCTTGAAGCTTCGAAGCAGCGTAAGCTCATATATCAACTCGAGAAGGAGCGCGAAAAGTACGGGATGGAGGCCGCAGAGCAACGTAAGCTATACTTGCAAGCTGAAGAGGAGGCAAAGCTGAAAGAGATGCGAAACCATGACTTGCAAAAGAAGGTACACGAGGGTGAGACGAAGTTGAAGCAACAGCAACAACTTTATGAAGCCGTTCGCAGCGAACGTAACCTTTACAGCAAGAACCTCATCGAGTCACAAGACGAAATCGCCGAGATGAAGCGCAAGTTTAAGATTCTTACTCACCAAATCGAGCAGCTCAAGGAAGAGGTTGCAGCCAAAGATGTCGCGTTGGTGAAGGAGCATTTTGATCACCAGAAGGTGGAGAAGCAAAAGGAGCAGCACAAGAGTGAGCTTGCTCGATTGCGAGCACTCCTGGCTGCAAATGAAGAAACAATCAACAATCAGGATGCTGAGGTTCGCAAACTGAGTACACTCATTAGGAGAATGGATGACGAAGCTCTGGAGCAACGCAAAGAGTACGACCAGGTCATCAATGAACGTGACATTCTAGGCACGCAACTTATTCGACGCAATGATGAGCTTGCGCTGCTGTACGAAAAGCTCAAGATCCAGCAGTCTACTCTAAGTAAGGGCGAAGCTCAGTACCAGGAGCGCTTGCAGGATATTCGCGTATTGAAGCTGAAGGTGACAGATCTCAAGCGCGAGTTATACATTGCCAAGCATCAGGTGGGCCAAGCTGATGAGCTAAAGCGTGAAGTGTATCATCTCCAGCGCGAGCTGCTCCAGGAAAAGACCAAGGTGAAGGCTTTGTCAGAAGAGCTTGAAAACCCCATGAATGTTCATCGGTGGCGCAAGCTTGAAGGAAGCGATCCAGCAACGTATGAGCTGCTACAAAAGATTCAGACGTTGCAGAAGCGGCTCATTCAAAAGACCGAGGAGGTCGTTGAGAAGGAGCTCGTGAACCAGGAGAAGGAGAAACTGTATCAAGAATTGAAGATCATTCTGGCACGGCAGCCGGGGCCAGAGGTTGCGGAGCAATTGAGTTGGTACCAGCAGGTCGTGCGAGAGAAGGAGAAGCAGCTCAAGAGTTTGCTCAGTGAGCAGAATATGTTCCAAGCAAAGGAACATGAGCTAAAGTTCGAGATCGAGCGCCTCGCTCGCGAATTACATGAATTCAAGCGCAAGTACTACAAGAAGAAGCTAGAGGCGAAGATGAAGGATAAGCAGCCTATTGTGGTGGCCTCACGCAACCAACAGCAGACGCAACTACCCAACATCCCGAATAACAACAACAACAGTAGAGCTAGTCGACCAAGCCCAGCCGAAGCCCAGCGGCAACTAGCAATCGCTGCAGCAAACCGCTTTGTAGGTGGTGGTTTTAGTCTCAATCAATAGTGCTTGCATAAAGCATTAAACCAACTTCAGTGCTCATTGTTCATCAAGCAAAGGAACTTGTGATTTGAAATGAACGTGTATTATGGTCTCGAAGTTAGTTTAGGTCTTCTTGCCATTCTACAGCTCGTCCTTTTCATCGATGACAGGCTCGTCCGTTTCCTCAGTAGATTCATCGGACTGGGGGGATTCCGACTCGTCTAAATCTTCTGCATCCTCCTCGTCTACTTCTTCTTCCTCCTCCGCTGGAACCTCGATCTCCGGTTCCAACTCCAAGCTGTCGATACCCATGCTGCTCTTCATGATGCGGTGCACACGCTCCGAGAAGTGGTTGGTTTCAGACATGTCGAATCCCGAGTTGATAAGAGCCGTGTCGTAAAGCAACCAGGCAAGGTCCTTGGTCTCCTCCTTTTCAGAATCGCTCACCATAAGTTCGTTCAACTTTGAGACGATAGGGTGACGAGGGTTGAGTTCCAAGATCGCGGATCCAGTACCGTACATCGGGGAGTTCTTCTCGGAGCTACCGAAAGTCTGTGCCTTCATGATGCGCTGCATGTTGGCCGAGTAACCCCACTGCGAGGTCACCATCACAGCCGGTGAGTCCACCACTCGTTGTGACATGGTCACACGAGAAATCTTGCCTCCATAAAGCGTCTTGAGGGCCGTCGTGAGCGCCACGTACTTGTCTGCGTACAGCTGCTCGCGCTTTTGCATAAGTGACTCGTCCTCGTCGCCAAACTTGATGCCTTCTTTCGTAATGGAAACTAGCTTCTTACCATCGAACTCTGACATGTGCGAAACCATGTACTCGTCCAGGGCATCCACGAAGTAGAGCACCTCAAGCCCCTTGGCACGCATCTTCTCCATGAACGGCGACTTCTCGCAAGCCTCAGCGCTCTCAGCAGCGATGTAGTAAATGGAATCCTGCCAGTCTTTCATACGGTCCACGTACTGCTCCAGTGAGGTCCACTTACCATCACTTTGACTTGTCACGAAGCGCAGCAACTTCACCAGCTTTCCGCGGTTGGCAGCATCATCCATCACACCAAGCTTGATGTTTTTGCCAAACTCTTCCCAGAACTTGTTGTATGACGCACTTCCGTCTTCTTCTTCCTCTTCTGCTTCTTCAGCTCCCTCCTCAGCCTCTTTCTTGGTGTCAGAATCAGCATCGGCCGATGTGTCAGCTACCTCATCGTCCTCTTCTTCTTCATCATCGTCAGCGTCTTCATCCGATTCAGACAACTTGCGTAGCATTTCCAGAACCTTGCGAACAAGTTTCTTGCGGATGACACGCAAAATCTTGTTTTCTTGCAGCGTTTCACGTGAAACATTGATAGGCAGGTCATCCGAATCGACAACGCCGGCAATAAAATTGAGGTAGCGCGGCAGGAAGTCATCGAATTCGTCCGTAATGAGCACCTTGCGGACGTACAACTTAATGTCCGCCTTCTTGTTCTCAAAACGTGTGTACAGATCACGAGGAGCCTGGCCAGGTACGTACAAGATTGACTTGAACTCGATTTCACCCTCAGCCTGGAAATGGATCCACGTAAGCGGATCCGTGATATCCGTCTTCTGCAACGAGTGATAGAAGCTCTCGTACTCCTCGTCGCTGATATTGTCCTTGGAGCGCGTCCAGATGGCCTTGACCTCGTTGACACGCTCCCAGTTCCATACCGTGCGAGTCTCTGTGCGTGTCTTCGGGGCCTTCGTCTCTTCGTCCTCTACAGCCTCCAGTTCTTCATCCTCCTCACTGGTCTTTTCAGTGTCCTTCTCCTCGTCCTCCGCAGCTTCATCGACATCCACAGGCTCCTCTTCTACTTCGTACGTCTCAGTAGAGCTCGCGTTCATGTAGATAGGGAACGTAATGAACTCGCTGTAGTGTCCAACGAGGCTCTTGAGCTTGTCCTGGTCCTGGAACTCGGTGGCATCTGGCTTGAGAAACAGGGTGATCTCAGTACCGCGGCCGAGTGTGTCACCACGCGGGTCCTTCATGATCGTGAAGGACGCGTTGGCGTCCGACTCCCAGATGTACTGGTGGTCGTCGTTGTTCTTGCTCACAACGCGCACGCGGTCCGCAACGAGGTAGACGGAGTAGAAGCCCACTCCAAACTGGCCAATGAGGTTGTTGTCATCGACACCAGCCTGCATGGCCTCAACAAAGTTGGCCGTGCCAGACTTGGCGACCGTGCCGAGGTTGTTGACGAGGTCGTCTTTGGTCATACCGACGCCCGTGTCACGGATCGTGAGGGTATGTGCCTCCTTGTCAAAACTAATGCGGATCTCAAGGTCGCGTAGTTTGCCTAATAGCTCATTGTTAGACAGCGCTAGGAAGCGGATCTTGTCCAGTGCGTCTGAAGCGTTCGAGATGAGCTCACGAAGGAAGATCTCCTTGGTGCGGTACAACGAGTTGATGAGGATATCCATGAGGCGAGAGACCTCGGCTTGGAATGCGAACGTCTCGCCACCCTTCATGGGCTCGTCGTCTAAGTCGTCCACCAGCAGATTCGCCGTGTTTCTTCTGTGCATTCACAACGTCAGACAATGGCATCAATGGATTATTAGCGGAGAGGACGTACCCCAGCACATCTTCTGAGCCCGTGGACACTTCAGCACGGACGCTGTCGGACCACAGCGTGCTGTAGCACAAGGCCACGGTCACGAGCAGCAGCAGCGAGCGGCGGCCTCCCATCGCGAGTCGATTGTCGGTCTTGAGATCTTGCGAGCAGATTGGAAAATGAGCTGGCCAAGATTTGATCCGGTCGGTCGTGGGACGGTCGGTCGGACCCGCGATCTTTCCATAGATTAAAAAGAGGTTAAATCGCGGCGAATTAGTGACGTTTTATCCGTAAAAAGATGCGAGATAGATGACAGTTTAGCGACTGTGTTCGCGCTTTTAGCTCAATGAAGTGGCTGCAGACTCGTCTATATCCCTATCTGTTTGAGGTCCAAGCCGAAATAACCGCGCTCGCAGGTTTTAGCGAGCGTGCACGATTAAACCAGCTTCTGTCGTGTTTTAAGAGCTTTAAAAGGGGTTGGTACCATGCCACGTGGCCCACGCAGGCGAGTTTCTAGAATTCCTTGGAAAAGCAGTACGTCTTATCGAAATCGGTTTGAGGAGGGAAGAGAGCGCGATTGGTCCAAAAAGATCGCAGCTGTAACTGCCGACCTCGAGCTGAACGATGAAGGCGACAGCGGTGGCGCTTGTGGCGACAACCTTGTTCCCTCTAGCGTTTGGATGGACTGACAGGTGCGCTAGTACTTATTAATCCACATCTTTGAACACTGTCGTGATATATGGTATGGATTGTTGTCAAGTCAGGTGGGACCACTCCAAGCGCTTCAACGCCGCTGGCCACGTACAGCTCGACTGCGACGGCGAGAGTCAGCCTGCGTCTTGCTGCAGTGCGTACATGTTATCTACATTTTGTTGTTGCTCTCTACAGCTGATAGCACCGCGTTTTTATCTGTTGTTTCTCGTTTGTAGTTTGCAAGTCGATCGTGTTTGAGATTGAAACGCAGCTGAACAACACACAGGTCAGTCTGAAGGAACGGCCTTTTCCCGATAATAGGTCTGACATCGATGGTTTATGTTGCGTACATACAGAATGACCACGACATGGAGGTCGTCTTCCGTATCAGCGAGGAGAAGAAACAGATAAAATACTCGCGTAGTGAGGTAATTTGAAGATGTCGACTGCTGGTTTATCTTGGAAGTCTGATTCTGATGTTACTTACTTTGTGATAGGCTCGCATTCTTGAAGTGCTGGATGACGTGTGCGAGCTGGTTCCGCTCGAGCTTCCAGGCAGTAGCCGCAAGGCTAAGCGAATGCTCAGTACTGCGGTCCGTCGAGTGCAATAATATGCGAGTCAGGTAATGTTATAGTCCTAATAGTTTGTTCATGTTTGGCTGTAGTGCAACGACTTTATCGGTGTGTACGAGGATGAGCTTACGCGCACCTTCTTCGACAACTTTACTCCTGCAAAAGAACGGATGTGTGAGGGCACATTGCAAGGTAAACCTGACTGCAATGCGTACCCATCAACTAAAAAGTGTTCTAACCGCGGGATTTCGGTTTTGCTGTAGTCTGTCCACAAGCTTACAAAACGACCAAGCACGAAGATCTCTAGCCAATACAAGCTGCTTTCAAATCGAGGAATCGAACTAGATGGATGACAGCTAGGCTAACTTGTTTTGCTACTTGTGTAGCATTGTTGAGAGTTTATGGGCGGAAGATAATGCTGCACAAATATTGTTCATATCACTGCTGTTGCTGTTTTATTTTCATAGCAGAGTGAGAACATTACTCCTTAACCTAGAGCTTCCTTTGCAGAATCCTCATCTCCATATTCACCCCAACAAGATGGCTTGCCCTTTCTCCATCGCTCCTCCAGTTTCTCCATCGTGCACTCAAACAGAGGCTTGTGGATCTTGCGGTTCACAATGTTGTGTTGCTCGCACAGCCACATGGAGAAGGTCGTGCGCGACTCCACACTGCAAAATCCACCATATTAGACACCATACCTAGCACCAAAAGATTCCCCATAGCTCACCGTGGCGGAGACTTGGCAATCTCCTTTTGAAAATCATCGGCACAGTGTACACATGGATACATGAGCGCCAACGCCTCGACGAATGTCTTGGCCTTGGCTTGGTACTCCGGCGACGGCTTGTCCGGGTAGTAAATGCCCATCGAGTGCAGCTGATAACAAGCGCAAAGCCATCCAGCAAGTATTAGATCAATGCAATTGATTGGCATAGACATGCACGCACCAGTCCCCAAGTGGCGTTGCCCAGTTCCTGGCGATCCAGCGGACAATCGCTGGCTGTCTGAGGCTGTGCAGCCACCTTCTTAGACTTCTTTCCCATGGAGCTCTTGAAGAAGTCCATCTTGTCGGCACACGCCGGCTCCACGCAGTTCGGATCGGTCGCCACCATTGCCACTTAACCCAATCTACAGAATGAATGTGCTTCTATTGACGAGCAATTTAAGTTGCTTGAGTTATGTTGCGGGGTAGGCAACTTAAACCTTTCAACTTCAACTTCAGAAACGACTTTTCACTTGCCAAACTCCTCGCAATGACGAGATCGCCGACGCGCTCGCCGCCGAAGTCCCCACAGAATCGGGCCTTCGATGCATTGTACGCAGTACATACTGCTAGTCGCTGAGCTAGGGCACTGCTGACTTTGTTGTCGTTGCAGCATCAACTCGAACGTAACGACTGTAAACTCACGAGAAGGGACGCAACTCGCTGAAGCTTCCCCGCAAGTAGATTATCCCCAACGAATTGACGCCCCCGAGAGCGTAGGTTGCCGTGTATCTGGTGCTGGTATATGTAATTCGTCGATGATCGACCTTATTTGCAACGCGCTAGATCAAAACACCAGAACGAGATTTTCCACAGACGAGAGAGGAGCGCATCCAGAAAACGGTGTTTTCGCCTCACGCAACTGCACTGCGCAAGCTGAAGTTGCAGATCCGGTCGTCATTTGACAATGCTGCACAGATAGAGGCGAAGTTGAGCTACTGCTCCTCACAGAAACTGAAGGATCGTGGCAGAGCGGTGTCGTCCAAGCTCATCAAGGAGTACTCTATGCTTGCGGAATCCAGCAAACGCGCTGGGCGTCATGACGCCGAATGCACCGCCTACTTGTGGTAAGTTTGCACATTGCTCAATATTGCCATTATTCAGGGTACTTACGATGTGTCCCAGCCTCGGAATCCTTCATGATAATGTCGAGGACTACTCCAAGGCCATCGACTGCTATCTGCTCGTGCTGTCGATCAGCGAGAGTACACAGAATAAATTGTTCATGGGCCTGGCAGCTAACTGCATTGGTGTCAACTACCAGCTTCTGTCCTCCTCTACGAAAGATTACAGTTATACTGGCAAGTTCGTGGATTCGCAGAATCGCAGTCTGCAGAATGCGCTTGTATACCACCAGAAACACTTGGAGGTTGCAGATGATGCCGGCAAGTTCGTGGCGTACCTGAATTTAGGACTAACACTTGGTTCCCTCGACCGGCCGAACGAAGCTGCTCACTACTACCAGGAGGCACTACGCATGGCTATCCAGTTGAACAGCGCATACGGTCAGAGTCTTGCCGTCGGTAACTTAGGATTATTGGCTGGCCGTCAAAACGACCTAGATACAGCGGTCGCGTGCATGAATCAACACCTGCAACTTATTCAGTCAGTCAATGATCGACCAGCTGAGACCTTTGCGTGGATTCAGCTTGGCCACCTCGCAAGTCGACAGGCAGAATTTGAGAAGGCGGAGCGTGCGTTCGATCAGGCCCATCGACTCGCTCAGGAACTTGGTGATGCTGGGACGGTGAAGCAGTGCAGTTGCTACTTAGGAGTTGCCCGTGCGCGTCTCCAAATGCAAAGTTATGTACGCCATCTCACAATTTTTCTACTACCACAAACGGCGAGCTGAGGACGAAGACTGCTTCACTACGACTTCCTTGTAAGAATCCCGGACTGATATACTTTTTCTCTTCTGCGTTGTTGTTACTCCTGCATGCTGGTCTTGTTGTGATATCAAAACGTTTAGCCAAAGCTAATCCTTCATCTCGATCATTTTAATGACACCATCACGATTGGAGTTTTTATCGCTTGAAGCCTTGTCACCAACGTAGGCCAGCCGGTTTTTGCTCGGGTGCCAGCTCAAGTACTGCAACGTGTTCTGCAATTGCAGATTGACGACTTCCTCACCACTCTCTACATCCACCACTACCAAATTGGGGTCATCCATGCCAATTGCTATATACTTGCCGTCGTGGCTAAACCGAACAGACCGAATGCTTGACCTGCAATTCACACTCATCAGTGGATTCAACCGCCCATTACAAGCAGGAATGCAACAATGACGTACGTTGTGACCACAAATGTTTTGACGCAGTAGAGCTCCTCTAAGTCCCAAACGCTCACTAGCGAGTCCAGACCACCCAAAGCCAAGTATCTGCGCGGATACACATTTACGTTAATACTTTTTAAGTAGGTGCATGAAGTTTTGATCCTTACCTTCCAGACGGATGAAGGTCCAAGCAGACACAGCTCCCTGCGTGTGCCATAACCTGTTCACAAATCATATGTAAGCCTAGGTGAACCATTGTCATCATTAAACTACTAGCATCGATCTCACCTTATGTGCGCTTTCCAGATTGGGGTTGCCCTTCTTCTCCACAACTACTCGCATGATCTCGAACGTGCCAAATCCAGCAGCATGGCCGGCCGCCACAAAGAGAAAACCAGTCTTGCTGAATTGCATCTCGTACGACTCGAAAGGGTTCACCACACGTCGCACCACGCGCGCCTTGCGTGTGTCAATGAGCGTGATGCAGTCCAGATTGCCCACCACAACGTACTTGGCATCATGACTATATGCAATATTGACGGCATCGCTAGGCAGCGAGACGCTGTTCACGATGCGGCCGGTCTTGGCGTCCCAGAAGCGCACAGTCTTGTCGTTACCCGTGCTAGCCAGGCGATGCGGCGTCGTGGGGTCCCACGCCAGCGACAGGATTGAGTCCGAGTGACCACGCAATTCCGCCAATTCCCGCTCCTAATAGGAAATAAATAAGCAAATGCATGGACCATCAACCAGAGATTCAAGGCTTTCATAGCGTACGGTGACCGGGTCCCAGATGCGGATACTGCGGTCGTTGGAGCCCGAAGCCAGCATGGATCCATCGCAGTTAAAGCCGAGCGCGTAGACCTTGCGCGAGTGACCATCCAGCTCCGGTAGCTGTACATACGCCGCCGGCTTGCCGCGAGCCATACTCTCACCCCGCAGCGCCATTATTGACCGATGGATTTGGTGGGAAGTACAGAAATAATCGTATTTCACGGGTTTTATTGCTTATCATAGGAGCGAGGTGAATATCAGTATAAAGACATTGTTAAGTATTGAAATCACTTGACATGTTCACTGAGAGGTATCAGCAGATATTACAAATGAAAGATATCATGCTAGTCGCGGCCTTGCACCCATCGGGAAAGGAGCATCGTCAAGCGACGTCGCCACTCCGAAACTTGCCCATCGAGTTTTCAATCGGTCAGTTGCGTTGGGAGGGATGAGACCTGGCCGAGGCGGCGACGTGCCGATACTGGAGGCAGATCGTATGGGACGAAGCTCCTCCGTCTCGGTGGATACCATGGGCGGGCAGTTCGACGCATCGTCTAGTCCTGCACACAGTCGCAACGTGATGCTACGAGACGCCGCCGTCGGCTACTCGGGCCGGTTAATGCACGCATACAAACAGAAAGACCGTGTTTTGGCGACTGCTGAAGGGCGAGAAGAGGAACTACATGCGTACAGCCAAGCATCAGGCCAATGGAAGTTCTATCGGACGCTGTGCCAAGTGCGCTTTGGCTACCTGTCATTTCTGGTGGTTATGATGGTGCTCATGTTCTCGTTCACGCTGTTAATGGAGATTTTCTTCGCTATTTTCCTACCCAGTGCCAAGTACGATGAGTACTATACTGTGCGAGCGGTGATCTCACTGGTGTTGCTTCCAGTGGTGTTGTTCTTCCTGTCGTACGTCTTTGAGGAGGCGTCGAGACTTTTTCTGGATGCGCTCAACAAGTCGGACGGCTCGTTGCCGAACTTTCGGTTGGCTTTGGCTGTTGTGATCCATTATTTACGTCATCGAACGGAGCTTGTGGAACCCGAGGAACCGGACGACCTAGCATCTGAAGAGATCGACGGAGGCGACCAGCTGCGGAGAAGTCGAACGAGTGCAGTTCCTGGCGGAAAACTTCAATCTAGAGGATCGTTGCTACTCACTGCTAAGGACGACCCGTTCTTGGATGACGATAAGGATGAAGAGGATGAAGCCTGGGAGCGGAAAGAAGCGGCTGCGGAGAAACAAAAGGCAGCAGCAGAGGCGACGGAAGCGCGTGCTGCGAGACTGTCGGCGGTGGGTGAGAACCCATCTAAGAAAACTGCCTTGAATCGATGGAAGCGTGTGCAAGCAGCGGTAAAGACGACTCTGCTTATCAAGAAGGTGCAGGACGAAGGTCCAACTATAGATCTGTCTACTTTTGTCGTTGTGGACATTGTGTGCCCTGTCCTCTTCGAGGTTGTGACAGCAGCTTCAATGGTGATTAAGTTCGTGACGACTTGGTCCATGTCAGATGCATTCTTGGCTTACGTGCAGATGGGCTTCTGGTGTGTTGGCGGGTATCTGGTGTTGTGGATGATAGCGCACTTTTGGAGCAGCCGGAATGGCAAAATGCGCGTCATTGTGAGCAATTACCGCCGTCGGAGGCGTATCATGCGTCGCGCAGTCAGTGCACTTGAACGGAAAAAGCGAGCAGAGCACCTTTGGTTATTGGATGTTGGTTTTCGCTTCGTCCACCACGTTGGGGTCGCGCTGCATCCTACACGTTGGTGTTGTTTCAACAAATCACTGAAGGACAACAAGAAACGAGGCAAGGCACCAGCTGATGAGGTTACCATTCCGATTGCAGCTGGAGGACCCGACCAAGTATCAACTACTGCTGCGAGTGCAGGAGTAACATCCGGCGCAGATTCAGGGCGATCTCACGCTGCCTCTGTATACGTTTCGCGTCTGCAACAAATGCAGGAGTTTCGAGCGTGGGCACGTGCACGCAACCCTTGGCACTATTTATCGCTAAACATCCGTGCTGTGATTTTGCTGGTGCTCGTGATCGGGTCCGCTTTGCTATCGCTGAAAAGTTTCTTTATCGGCTGGCCGATCATGGGAGTGTTTCTTATCGCCTTGAGTTCTGTCGTGCAACGACGATTTCCACAAATATTTGGCCGAGCGTTCCGCAAGTTCATTTCGGCTTTTGTGGTTGTGTCGCTGATTTTCTTTTCATCCTCGTTTATCATCGGCACGTTCGTTTCCGGTGGCGCCTTTAAGTTGGGGCCATTTGACAATTCTACAGCACTGGTCTCAAGTGAACTCATCACTACCCACGGAGTATCGGCATCAGTCACTATTAACGGGAAGGTGATCAACTTCGATGATACGTCGGAGTATGCGGCTTGCAGCATTAGCTACGAAGGGCTTTCAGTGTTAGACCTGGCATTGATGGCTGACGCTGCGTATGGCACTACCACAGACATCCAGAAATCTGCGCTCGAAAATCGGTTCAACGGCACCGAGCTGCAGGACTGGGAATACGTGGCACGAAACAATGAGAGCACAGATGGGCAAACCTGGATGGAAATCTACTTCCCGTCGGTCAATATGACTGTCATTGCAGTGCGTGGTACAGCCTCTGCGACTGATGCTCTCGAGGATATGCACTTTTGGTTTGGTATATGCATCATGCAAGCAGCTAACGTTTTCGTGCCGTTCCTGAAACAATTGCCTCGCGCTTTCGTGGTGAAAATGTTGTCTATGCGTCTTATTGCGAGCGTGATGCCGTCGCCCGTGTACACAGATTTGCTGAACCACGCAGTGGATACACGTGCTCGCGTGGGGGAGAATCTTGTAATCACTGGGCACAGTCTGGGTGGAGCCATAGCAGCCATGATCGGGGCCAAAACCAAGACGAGCGCCGTGTCGTTTTCAGGACCTGGGTTACTCTACTCGTTGGGACGTTTTGACATCACCTCTCAAGACGTTCGCGACTATGTGTTGACTATGAAACCTAGGAAGGATATTGTTCCACAAGTGGACGAGCTGGGCGGTTTGGTGCAGGAGATTCGCTGCAAAAAGCCGTCTCCGATGGGATGCCACAGCACAAGTACTCACCTGTGTGAGTTATATTTCTCCTGCGGTGATCCAAGACAGCGGAACTGGTCGACGAACCAGCAGTGCATCGCGTACGATGCGCTTGCGTCAGATGACGATAATGATGAGTAGTTGCCAATAGAGCAATGTGCAAGTGAAGCGCAGCAAAGTAAGATTGAATGTATAAGCTGGAAAAATATAGTTCCTTTGTCGCCATCAACCTGCTTCCCCAGCTTAACCGTTTCCAGCAGCTGAGACCTGTCGTTTGAATCCAATAACAAGAGCGTCAATAGGCCACAAATTATAAACTCCCACATGGCACTTACGCGAGGCACATCGTGGTGTTCCGTGAGGCTACCAAGGTGTTGGTTGAGCTCTTCGATGCGCTCTCTGTAGGTCTTGGACGCCAGCTTGTCGATCTCCTCTTGTTCCTGGTGAATAAAACAAAGTCAACTCATTGCATAACTGCAAGTCTACCAGTTTTAAACACACTCTTTTCTTCTGGTGCTCCGCATGTCGACGTTGTGCCGGCGTCATGTCGTCCGCATCCACTTCGACGTCGCTCTTCTCCTGCTCATGATGCTGCTCTTCTTCGTTACGACGCTTAGACGTTTTCTTCTTGTGCTTCTTGTGTTTGTGCTTGGACGCTACCTTGAGCTTGCTGCTGTTCTTGAGCTTGAGCTTACCTCTCTTGACGTTCTCCATCGTGAATTATAGTGGAGCAAAACTAATTTTTAAAGAAAGTGGTGTGTCACACATAACACATTATTTCTAAAACATTTTTCTATTGTCACGAATGGAGAGTACACCATCGACTGATGCGACCGCCACAGCAGCGACTGCTCCGCCAGTGCGGACTATCACGAAGAAGGTATACACTGGCTTTCCGAAAGGTGCAAACCGTAAGGTGTACAAAGCCTTGAAGACGAAGAAAGCGCGCCAGGCCTACTTACTCCGCTACAGGAGGAGACACAGCATCAAGCCAAAAGAAGTGACGATCACGCTGCATTCTTCTAAAACTTATCACCCATGGCTACCGGACAAACCTGTAAATGCACCCGAGAAACCAAAGAGAAAAGGCCGAACTTGCTGGCCTAAAGGCTTAGACATGAAGGTATATTCCGCCAAGAAGCCAGGGAAAGAGAGGGAGGAATATTTGGCTCTCGTCAAGAAGCAGCATGGACTCAAACCGAAGCCAGCATCGCACAAGTTAGTACCACAGAATTTTGCCTGGCCCAAGGGCATGAGTTACGACGAGTTTCTTGCAAAAAAGCCGGGCAAAGATCGCATGGCTTACTTGGCCACATACATCAGGAAAAATGGTATTGAGCTGGAAGAAAAACCTGCACCACCACATCCGCCTATAGGTCGTCAACCAGAACCATTGGCTCATCCTCGCTGTGGATGCTCCAGTCCCGAGGCTTGTGCATCTTGCAACAGATGCATGGAGCTCCATTGTGTCTGTGGATTAACTGGACGTCGACGTCGTGCTTTGTGTCAAGAGTCTCGAGCTTGTAGTTGCTCATTGACGGACCCTACAACACGTTGCAAGCTTTGTCATGGTTGTAGACAACCACACGGCTTCAGTCATTGTCGCTGTGTCTTGCATCAGCGACTTTTGTGGATTAAGGGACACCCAGACCTTGGAATGGAGCTTACAGAAGATGAGGAGAAGAACGTGTGTAATTGTTTTGTGCTTGCACACAGACATGGAGGAGCCTCTGCTACTAAGGAAAAAGAGGCGAAAGCGCGGAAGGAAATCGAGCGTGTACGACGGATAAAGAGAGCGACGGGGTATCCGTCGAGTGATAACATTTATCGCAGCAACAAGGTCACTGCTTTTCTTGGTGATGAAGGACTGGAAACCGACCTTGACGATGGTGTGGACGATGGACCAGGCTCTGAGGTTCTTCCACCTAGCAGTGAAAGTGTTCTTCCGCGGATTGTCACCAGGAGGATGCTTGACTCAGAGTACAATCCTGCATCGTACCATCCCTTGTATCGGGCGGATGGATGCTCGCTGCTGGAGACTATTGAACCTCGAGGTGGACCGGTCAGTCGTAGAGGGACTGCTGCGGTAAGTGACGTTAGCAACATTTGATACGTTGGCTAATGCAAGGTTCCATACTAACAGCGTTGATCTGATGCAATAGTTCAAAAGTGGTGCGATTCAAGATGAAATTTGCCGCGGACTGGAGAATATCACGTACGAACTTGGTAAGTACAATTGCGTTTGAGTCTTTTGATTTGATGCCAGCGATACATGAAAGGTGTGGTTTTCTAACATCTGATTACTTGAATGTTGGTGCCTAATGCTATACAGAACGAAATGCTACGATGCCACCTGACGTACGTATAAAGGCACACTTCTACAAGCCTATGATACCATCGTTTCTTATTTGTTTTTGTTGTATTTGCAACAGGATATGGTGGATTTTTTGGTATATATGGCAAGTATCAAGTCATCGAATATTAGAGAGCTCATCGGAACATTTGAAGACTCGGCTGCTGTTGCTGCTAGCATCGTTATTGAGGAGTACATGGCACAGTTGGTGGAGGATTCTGTAGTGCAGCGACAAGCACCATGTCCTCCGACCGAATCAACTGTGCAAGCATTCACGCGCGAACTTTTGGTTGGCTTTAATTGGCGGCTCTTTCAGCAGCAACATCCCTATTCGTCATCAGAAGCTATGGACAGGGTGGCTGCGCTGATGGACAAGGAGAGAATGCTCAAAAATAAGGTTGAAGCGTTAATTCTCCGCGAGTTTGTATCGATACAGCCGAGGCACTTCGACGCGAAGGTTTATGGTAACGCTTTGTCTAGATGGATCAATAGTGCCATCGTCATTCCTCTTCACGTATTGACGGGTGAAACAGGATTGCCGTCCAGTACTACCAGTACACGAGGCCAGCCGAATGTGACAGCGCAAAGCGCACACGATAAACACCAAGGTGATAAGATAGGAGCAGCACAGTCTATCGCTCAAATTCGTCTGTCAGTGAAGGCAAACACAGTACATGGCGATCCCTCATACAAGCTCCACTTTGGAACAACATTACATGATGGACACCGGGTGGAAACCACTGTCGGTGGACTAGACAGCAAGTTTAAAGCGAATACGACGATCTCGCAGCTCTCAAAGGTTGTGGAGCGTCAGGAGCAAAGAAGTAAGGGGTTACTGAAAGATCCTCCACCGGCCCCTGGACCGCCGCCAGTTCTTCGACCAACACCTCGATTGGACCCGAATAACCGAAGCGACGATATAGTTCCAGTCGTGTGGGAACATTTTAACGAATATGCACAGCGGAAGTGGAAGGCGTCCTGTGACGCGTATTATAACGCAACAATACCAGGATGGAGTACTCCCGAGCATGAGGTTGCAGCGAAGCGTCAGGCTACCGAGTCACCGCTAAGGGATGTGAAGAAACGGAAGATTTCTTCACCTCAGTAGTGCTGAGAAGAAGTTGCGCACTCTAATGTCAAACAGTCGTTGACCAAGAAGGGCATGGTTTCCAAGATTTGGATCGGTACACTCAGCACTCAACTGGAGTATTGTGCCCTGAACTAGCAACTATTATGTCACTTGCTATACAGCAGGCAAGTTTGAGCTTCGTTAGGGAGATGGCTAATGCCAAAACGGACGTGGTGTTATTTTTGCTGAAGATGGCCAGTGTTCTAAAAACGATGATTCTCAGGGAGAGCAGGTTGCTTAGCCTTGTGTTTGGTTCGAGTGATCGCTGACGAAAGGAGGCGGGCTCTAGGAATGAACAAGTACGAAGTGCTCGGTGTGATTGGAGAGGGTGCGTATGGTGTCGTGCTTAAGTGCCACAATAAAGAGACCAACGAAACGGTGGCAATAAAGAAATTCAAAGAGAATGAAGACGATGACCCCATGGTACGCAAGACGACGTTGCGTGAAGTGAAGATGCTACGTTTCCTGAAGCATGGAAACATTGTTGCACTTAAGGAAGCTTTCCGCCGTAAAGGTCGACTGTACCTTGTGTTCGAGTACGTGGAGAAGAATCTGCTGGAGGTGTTGGAAGACAAGCCCAATGGTGTTGATAGCGAGCTGGTGCGCTTGTACATTTTTCAATTATGTTGTGCAATCCATTATTGCCATACAAACAATGTTGTCCATCGTGACATCAAGCCCGAGAATTTGCTTGTGAACACTTCCAACAGCGAGCGCTCTCTCCGTCTATGTGACTTCGGCTTCGCACGATCACTTCCTAGCAATGGGAACGCATGTGAATTGACAGAGTATGTCGCAACACGATGGTATCGTGCCCCCGAGTTATTACTTGGGGACACTAAGTACTCTAGGTCGGTGGATATCTGGGCGATCGGATGCATTATGGGTGAGCTCATTGAAGGTCAGCCGATGTTTCCAGGAGAGAGTGAAATCGATCAGCTCTACTTGATCCAGAAAATGCTTGGCCCACTACAGAAGCGACATATGGAGCTGTTTGCAACAAACCCTCGTTTCTCCGGACTGAAAATTCCTGAGGTGAAAGTCCCAGAAACATTAAATCGACGGTACTGCGGACGAGTGTCCAAAAAGGCTATCAATTTTCTAGAAGGCACAATTCGGTTGTGTCCTGATGATCGATTTACAAGTGAGGAGTGCTTAAAGCACCCGTACTTCGAAGGACTTTCATATGCCTCTTCTGTGGATCCTAGCTCAGCTAACTGCTCGACGACAACTTCAACAAATACACCTTCAGAGCTCAAACCTTTTTCTTTTAATCTCAGTGAGAGGCAGCAACCAGCGGTAGCGGATGACGATATTGCATCGGGAGGTTCTCGTTGGCCACCCGAGTCATTTGAAACTGCTAGGAGCAAGTGCTGGATGTCAAGTCGTGGAATAGCAAAAGCAGAAGAGAAGAACCCTCCAGTCGTAAAAGACAAACGTCGATCAGGGAGCAGACGCAGTCGAAAGGACGACAGAAATGGAAATGGTCATTCGACGAGCAACAGCAGTCTGAGGAAGTTGACGGACTCGATAGAAGACATTTCAGGTGTATCAGTATCCGCATTGTTGCAGTCAAGCGAGTGTGCAGCACCCAAGGATGATGATGGCATCAATAGCCTAAGCGGGCGTCGCAGGAGCCGCAAGAAAGGTAGTAACCATCTCCCCAAACCTACGAGCAGCGGAGGCAGCAAAAAGAAGACATCGTATGGTTGCGACTCGACGCCCTCGACAATTGCAGGGCTTCCTGCAGGAGTTGGGATGGCTGTAGTTCGACCCGTCTCAAGGCAGACCATGCTGTCCCAGACATTACCCCGTTATTTGCCTCAGCTAAGTGGAGGCACACATGACAATATCTGCGATTTATCAAGCTCGGCACTGATGTCTTCCGTTTCGTCCAATTCAAATGGCTATGGTGGAGCAAAATGTATAGCAGGCGACGATGAAGAAGAGAGTGGTTTCGCCAGTGTCTACAACTACCCGGTCTATTCTCGATCAACATACACAAAGAAGTCATCGAAGAAGCTCCGTGAACGTACGTTAGACGCCCAGGAGTTGATGGAGTTTAACTAAGTAATACTGCAAGTAGTTGCTGTGACCATAGAAACCACGCGAGTTCGTACTTTGTCCATGAAGGTGCTCGTTGAGAGCTGGCTAGGTATCTTGAGTCTACAGCTTTAAGCTAGAGTCCAGCAGCAACCTGACCACGTCGAATTCAATTCCGAGAGCCAAGTGTCTTGTCAACAACTTGCCTTCAACATGTAACATCGTTTCCGGCGGGAAGCCAAGAGCATTTCCATGCAGCCAAGAGCCAAGAGCCAAGAGTTAAGATGCATGATTCTGCCTTGCCAACATCGTCCTAGCAAAATCTCTTGGAAGACTGTGCTAAAATCAATCAAACAAAGCTTGATGTCTCCAGGTAAAGCGCTTCGAAGTGTCCTTCGCCTCGCAGCATCTTGACGAAGTGAGCAGGTATTTTCACAAGTCACAGCTTCATGGCCGTCCCTTCTCTACACCTATTGTCAAGTCAACACACTTTGGTACATGAGATGGCACTTCACAATTTGCCGAGTTGTGCGCACTTACGCAGTTCATTGTAGCCTCACCACCATGTCGAATCGCCTGGAAGCTGAACGTAAGAGCAGCCCCGTTTCTGCGCGCGAGCTCGCGTACGTTTTGCACAGGAACAAGAACACGGTGGAGAAGGTGGAGCGTCTGGAGCAGCTGCTCGTTCAAGATCCAGTGTTCAATCACGAGAACATGAACTATCTCACGCGTGGTGAGCAGTACAAGCGCGCTATGCAGATGTCGGCTAGAGTGGAGATCCTTGCGCGCCGCAACCACCTGAGCGAGGAGGACACGGAACAGCTACGTCTCATCTTCCAGGCCATCACGAGCTGCTCGGCGTCTACGACGCTGCACACGCTCATGTTCATTAAGAACTTGGGACTGCTGTTCACGGACGAGCAGCAGACGCGCTGGATGGAGATGGCTAAACAATGGCGCATGGTCGGATGCTACGCTCAGACAGAGCTGGGTCACGGATCCAATGTACGCGGACTTGAGACCACTGCCACGTACATCCCTGCCACTGACGAGTTTGAGATCCACTCGCCTACACTGACGTCTATGAAGTGGTGGCCTGGTGCATTGGCTCGTACTGCCAACTTCGGTGTGGTGTATGCGAGACTGTTGTTGGGTGGGAAGGACTACGGCGTGCACAACTTCATGGTGCAGTTGCGTGATTTGGAGACGCACGACGCGATGCCAGGAGTGACGCTGGGTGATATTGGTCCGAAGATCGGGTTCAACAATGTGGACAACGGATACTGCAAGTTCAACTGTGTCCGTATCCCGCGGTTGAATATGGGCATGAGATTCGCTACAGTGACCCGTAAAGGGAAGTATGTGAAGAATTCGGGGGTTCCACAAGAGGTGCTGTACTTTACCATGTTGCAGACGCGAATGGTGTTTATCCGCTCTGCAGGTATCAACCTGGCAAAGGCGTGCACTATTACAATCCGCTACTCTGCTGTTCGTCAGCAAGGATATGATGCCAATAACCCGAAGTCGACAGAGGAGTTGACTGTGCTGGATTATCAGACTCAGCAGTACCGATTGTTCCCGTTGCTTGCTGCCGCGTACGCTATTGTGCTAACCGGTAAGCGAGTTTAATCTCTCTCTGATTGTGTCTACCTCCTGTACTAACAACGTCTGATATATATCTGTAGGAAACCGCGTGGATGAGTTTGCCACTACACTGTCCGAGCAGACAAAGCGTGGTGATATGAGCCTTCTCACTGTGGGCCACGTAATGAGCTGTGGGCTGAAGGTTCTAACAACAGATCTAGCCACGGCTGGAATTGAGACTGCTCGTCGGGTACGACCGCACAATCCTTTCAACTGCGCTGGAAATAGTGTCTTTAACATGTATTTGATGTTATTTGCTGCACTTCAGGCTTGTGGTGGCCATGGTTACCTCCTTTCAAGCGGTAAGGTGTTACTGTTTCACGATGCAGAGTTATGTATGGTACTCACAATGTCTTTATTTTGACTCCGCAGGCTTGCCGGTATTACATCGCTGCTCTTAACACACGATACGACCCGTATTCAAATTAATGCCCTCTTCGTTTCCCTTTTTACAGATCTTGCTGGGAGATGCTGTGCAGACCGTCACTACAGAAGGCGACAACTTGGTGCTTTCCATTCAGGTTCGTGATCCTAATACAATTTTACCCTCATTCCTGACCTCCTAAATTGACGCAATATGTTGCTGTGCAATCGAAGACTACCCGCGCTCTGCTGAAGATTTTGGCTTCATACAAGAAATCTGGCAAGGTGCCGGAGCCAATGGCATTTTTGGCAAACATGGACAAGTTGCTGAGTGTAACCCCACGTACCAAGCAACAGTGGCTGGACCCTCAGACTTACGTGACCGCTTTCGAGCAGCGCTTCCTGTACCAACTCCGCTCCTATGTACAAAAGATCTCCACAGAGGCTTCGGTCACTGCAGGCTTGCAGAACAATTCGATGGACACATTGAAGCTGACCAACTCGTACGCCACCTTGGCGATCGTCAAGACCTTTGCTGAGGCTGTCCAAGCTCCATCGACACTCACATCGGAATTCCTGTCTTCACCTGCGATCCTGAACGTCGTACGTCTATTGTGTCACCTGTTTGCACTCACACAGCTGGAAGCCACTGCAGGGGAGTTCATGGAGAGCGGATGTGTCTTCCCCAACGAAATGCCTATCATCCGTGCCAACATTGAAGAATTACTCGCGCTCATCCGTCCTCACGCTGTGACGCTCGTGGATGGTTTCAACTTCTCGGACCACACGTTGAACTCGACGCTGGGACGCTACGACGGTAATGTATACGAGGCTCTGTACGAGTCTTCGCAGCACGATCCGTTGAACCACTCGTCGGATAAGGTGGCTTTACACGAGTTGTTGCGACCAATTCGCGACGAAATTTCGCAGTCGCGTTTGTAAGCGACTGTATCGTAGGGCTGATGGGAGTGTTTTAGGCTTATGAAGCAGTCCGAAGTAGCGTTTTCGAGGAATGAATCGTGTCTATTTCTCAACACTCAGGATTGTGCTTGTCCTATTGCTCTCATCCTTAACTTTGATAAAAAACAAGATGACGAATTTATTGGCGTAGTGATCAACTTCAACTTGTCCAATACGTTTTCCAAGTCGAAATGATAATCTTCAACAATGCGAAGTGTCGAGTAAACAGACCTGCCAACCACCAACTTGACCTCATTTCTGAATTTGCGCTGTGATTTGCACCCAGAACGAACCATCATGTCGTCGCCGTTGGATATCGAGCGCCGCAAGAGTCGCGTGCCATCGAGGGAGCTAGCTTACGTTCTACACCAGAGCAAGAGCAACGTTGAGAAACTCGAGCGACTGGAGCAGCTCCTAGTTCAAGACCCTCTTTTCAATCATGAAAAGATGTACTACCTCACTCGTGGCGAGCAGTACAAGCGCGCTACGCAAATGGCAGGAAGAGCTGAGATCATTGCTCACCGGAGCAATCTCAGTGAAGAAGACACTGCGTTGCTGCACGTGGTGTTGCAAGGTTTCACTGGCTGTCCATCATCAACTGCTCTGCACACCGGGATGTTCTTCAAGAACTTGGGACTGTTGTTTACTGCTGAACAACAGGATAAATGGATGAAAATGGCTAAACAATGGCGCATGGTCGGATGCTACGCTCAGACAGAGCTGGGTCACGGATCCAATGTACGCGGACTTGAGACCACTGCCACGTACATCCCTGCCACTGACGAGTTTGAGATCCACTCGCCTACACTGACGTCTATGAAGTGGTGGCCTGGTGCATTGGCTCGTACTGCCAACTTCGGTGTGGTGTATGCGAGACTGTTGTTGGGTGGGAAGGACTACGGCGTGCACAACTTCATGGTGCAGTTGCGTGATTTGGAGACGCACGACGCGATGCCAGGAGTGACGCTGGGTGATATTGGTCCGAAGATCGGGTTCAACAATGTGGACAACGGATACTGCACTTTCGATCACGTGAGGATTCCTCGTGAGCAGATGGGAATGCGTGTTGCAACGGTGACCCGTGAAGGGATGTATGTGAAAAACTCGGACGTTCCCCAAGAAGTGCTGTATTTCACTATGCTACAAACCCGCATGACGTATGTTCGATCGAGCGGATTGGCACTAGCTAAAGCGTGCACAATCACCACCCGGTACTCTGGAGTTCGTCAGCAAGGATACGATGCCAACAACCCGGACTCTAAAGAGGAGCGGAGTGTCCTGGATTACCAAACGCAACAATACCGATTGTTCCCGTTGCTTGCTGCGGCATATGCGATCACTTTAACAGGTAAGGTTGCTGTGCGGAGTTGAGTCGCGTCAACTAATGACGTATTCTTCTATTCACAGGAAACCAAGTGGATGCGTTTTCATTGCAACTAGCTGATCAGATCAAGCACGGCGACTTGAGTATGCTCGTTGTGGGGCATGCGATGAGCTGCGGCCTCAAAGTGCTCACATCTGAAATTGCATGCGACGGTATCGAGACTTGCCGCAGGGTAAGTACTAGAATGATAGTAGGTTTTCTAATGTAGATGCTGACATGGAACCTTGACCACTTTTTATTCGTAGGCTTGCGGAGGACACGGGTACCTCCTGTCGAGTGGTAGGCAAACTCGTTATGAACGTTAACTTGCTTCCCACGACCAAATACTTACTATATCCATCGCTACTGTAGGTCTGCCCGTTCTTCTTGGTGATATCCTTCAAACAGTGACTGCTGAAGGCGAGAACTTTGTCCTCTCTCAACAGGTAAAACTCGTTTTCCACAAATGCTTCTCAAATGTGGACTAACCTGTCTCGAATATGCTTAGACGGCACGCGCGTTGATGAAAGTACATGGGCAGTTCCTGTCGAGTGGGCGCCTTCCGTCAGCGATGCAGTTCATCGCTAACATTGGAGAGCCCTCACGAGTTCAACCTCGAAACAAAACTCAGTGGTTGGAGCTTGAAACGTACGTCAATGTTTTCCAGCAACGCTTTCTCCATTCCCTCCGTGGGCTTGTGAACAAAATGTCATCGGAGCCATCTATCGCCGCTGGCATCCAGAACAACTCGATGCACTGCTACAAGTTGTCGAATGCGTATACTTATCTCGTCTTGGTGAACAATTTCGTGAATGTTGTACGCTCCGCGTCGACGCTGTCGAAGGATCGATTGACCAGCAACGACATTTTACCAGTGCTTCAGCTACTTTGCAAACTCTTTGCACTCACGCAGCTGGAAGCCACTGCAGGGGAGTTCATGGAGAGCGGATGTGTCTTCCCCAACGAAATGCCTATCATCCGTGCCAACATTGAAGAATTACTCGCGCTCATCCGTCCTCACGCTGTGACGCTCGTGGATGGTTTCAACTTCTCGGACCACACGTTGAACTCGACGCTGGGACGCTACGACGGTAATGTATACGAGGCTCTGTACGAGTCTTCGCAGCACGATCCGTTGAACCACTCGTCGGATAAGGTGGCTTTGCACGAGTTGTTGCGACCAATTCGCGACGAAATTGCCCGAGAAACTGGTACTAAGTCGCGTCTCTAGACCATGAAGCCGTCACTACATCGGAAGTGGTAAACGCGACGAAATTGCCCGAGAAACTGGTACCAAGTCGCGTCTCTAGACCATGATGCCGTCACTACATCGGAAGTGGTAAACTCGCCGCTTACAAGTGCTTGTTCGAATACATGTTCGCTTCGTAACTACAAAACTGGTCCTCCTAACGTATTATCGAAGACACTTACGATGTATAAGCATGGTCGCTCTGCGCAAGGTGCTACGCTGTGGCCATTCACTTCTCCGATGACTATCATATCCTCTCGAGGAATTGACATCCAATGCAGCTTGTTGAGGACAAGAAAACGCGCACCGTCTTCTTCGAGCATTTTCAAAATACCAAAGGACTTGAGAGTCTCAATTTTGTAGCTGAGTAGGCCATCCTCCCAGGCATAGCCGCCCAGCAGAATCATTTTGGAACGCACACCTAGTGTCGTGTCAACACAACAAGGCGCTATAAGAACTTTGAAAGAGCCAAACATCCATCGAACAGTAATGAGTGCTCCAAACGCCCTAACAGACGTGATAGCAGCAACAATACCAAGAACGATAATTCCATGGCCAATCAAGCTCCAGACGTAATACGAGACCGCTTCTGCTGCTGATTTCGAATGCTTCAGACTCGATTGGTTTAGCGATGTGAGATAATACTGCATCACTGCCGCACATAGGAGCTCACCCCACATCGCTGTCTCGTAGTTAAACAGTAGCCGCTTGATAAAACATCGCACCTTCTCGTTTATCCAGTTCATACTTTCGACCATTTCGAACAGCATTGAGAGTACTCCCGATAAGTTGTATCCCAGTGAAATGTACTGCACCTTTGCTAAGAATCCGTCTTGAGCGATCAGCATGAAGAGGTCGCTCATCAGACCCTCGACCAGGAGATACAATAACACCACACGATGGTAATTTCTCGCTCCATGTGCCGACAATCGCAGACTCTCTTGGACGTACACAACTGCCTCTTTGAATCGAAGCTTCTCTTGCATGTTATCGCATCTTCTCCCGTAGCGCCGACAAGCGACGTAGCTACGCCGCATTAATATCGAGCGGTACACGACCCAGATTGCTCCGAACAAGCCGTACCAATACGATCGTCGGTAAATTGTGTCCCCAGTATCCTCGGCTAACCATGCACCGTTGCTATCGTATGTTCCAAGTCCATGCACTTGGACGTATGCTGTTTGATCATTCGCACAATAAGTACCCGATGCTTCTTCGTAGAATGCATAATAGCCAATGCTTCCGTGGTAAAAGTAATGTTGGAAGGCGTAGCTCTCCCCAGAACAGCTCGCTGGTGTTGTAGATGACAGGGCCACCTGCTCACTTCCCAAAAGGTATGCTCCGTGGATGTTGTACTGCGGCACTACAAAATGACAAAGTCGCCCATTCGGGACAATGTAGTAGTGGGTAACCCCTACATTCCACCACGCTCCAGCTATCACTAGTCCTTCTACCGGGCAGAGCTCCAGTAAATTATCTGTTTCGGCCGCGGTATCGACTGGAACAACCAAGTCCTGAGTAATCTTGTGCGGTGTCACGAATTTGATGTAACTTCTAGCCTGCAGCAGTAGTGGTACGAGCCCCACGCACATCCACACACCTAGCAGCAACCCCTTCGCAGTGAAAAATGTCGAGGTTTCGCTTTCTTTCGTTTCTGCATTTTCATTCTCTACACAGTACACCTTGGTTTTCTTCGCTACCGAAAAGTGACGTCCAGCGCTCTTTCCTGACATGAACGTGCTGATACTGCCTTTCGATCGTGCCTTGGTCATGGTCCGATGAAAGTAATATAAATATCGTTTGAGTCGCCTCTAGAAGAAGAAATGTTGGACCCTTCCACGAGTCTTTGATGTTCTCCTTCATCCCAATAATAATAATAGCTACTCAAGTACTGTGTCGTTAGCGAGTCGGTGTAGTGCGTCCACGACTAAAACTGCAGACAGGCTGGTACTTCCTAACTTTATGTTTGCCCGACTGTATTGCTCAGGAGAAAAAAATACTAAGTGAACTACTTGGACTAACCTTCTACTCCTTGCTACAACAAGAAAAGCACACCAACGCATCTTGGTGCTTGAGCTGCAACTGCAAGCTAGTACAACTACAGTCAGCACCAAAGTGCAATGAGGACAAGGCTTTCAACGTCCTACAGATAAGACAAGGACCTATCTTATCTGACAATTTTTGTCAAAATGTGTGTTACCTGACAAATTTGTCTTTGAAATTCAAAGTAGAAAGCGCGGCAAAACAAGTTCAAACTTCGCTCCACATCAACGATGGCGGACAGTCGGCGGCTCGCGCTGGAGCGATGGCGCAAGGAGAAGCGGCGCCAGAAACAGCAGCAAGTCGCTAAAGCTTCTCGTGGCGCGCGTGGCGTGCTCTCTCACAGGTAAATGCCTGTTTAAACCCGCTCCAAGCGCGACAATTCCGCAACTAAACCTCTTTTCCCCATAGAACCACGCAAGGACCTCCATTGCGCACGCGTGTGATCCCCAAACAGCGAGATACGGTAATACCATCAATATCCGCCACTGTCCGTCGAGTATCACGCGAATCAGCACTGTTGGAGCCCATTGAAGAGCTGGAGAACGGCCCGAAGCGCGTATACAAGACCCCAGCGAAAGCGAGCAGTGATACAGGCGCAGAGACTGATCGAGCAGCAGCTGACACGAGTTTGGAGAGCGATGGCAGTGTACGTGCCAGCAAGAAGAGAAGGAGACGGAGTTATATCTCCCCAAGCTCCAATGTGCCGTCGTTGGCGGGTGGAGCACAGAGAGTACTGACGCCCACGAGGCTCTTGCAACAGGAGAGTGATGACGGAGGGATGGATGGGAATACGGATGGCACTACACCTGAAGTTACACCGGGTCCACGACGTGTTAGTGTGTTGGCACAGCGCAGAAAGAGTGATGAAAGTACTGGATCGGGGCAATCGGTGACGCCGTATAAAATATCGGACGAAGTGATCGTGAAAGAGGAGGAAAAAATGTCCTCGAGAGAGACTATTTCGATTGGTAGTACTGGCGCAGCACTTCGCGTGCCACATAATGTGAAGGAGAATGCTGTTAAGAGCGAGACAAATCCAAAGTCGCAAAAATTGCTGCCGATTCATGCGACGAGGATACAAGGGGAGATGAAACAGCCTCTGACTGTGCGAGTGATGGATACGAGTTACGAGGACGGTGAGATCTCAAAAGTGGCGAGTCCGAGACCCGATCGGAAGTTGGATTTTCCCGAACGTATTCCTGTTGATCCAGCGAACGAGACAACAAGGAATAGTATTGAATTTCGGACGTCACGTAAGAGTATTTCTGCCCGCGCGTCACTTGACGATTCAAAGCCGGTTCAATCACTTAATGAGCGACTGGCAGGAAACCACGATTGGGAGATGGACGATTTTGTAGTGACGAAGAACCTGGGCCAAGGCAAGTTCGGAAATGTCTACTTGGCAAAGGAAAAGTGCTCCAATGTCACTGTCGCTCTGAAGGTAATCATGTATACGACAGCTTAAGCAGTTTTCCCAAGTCATTGTTAACAAGAGTTGTTTGTATAGGTTCTTTTTAAGTCGCCACTGACACGTGATGGTGGAGCAAATAATCTAAAGCGTGAGGTCGAGATTCAAGCACGGCTTCGTCACCCGAATATTCTGCGAATGCACGGCTACTTCTACGATGACTCATGCGTATATCTAGTGCTCGAATACGCACCTTATGGAGAACTTTACAAGGAGTTAGCAAAAGAAAAACGCTTTACTGACGCTGTGGCTGCCCGCTACGTTGCTCAAGTAGTTGAAGCTCTAAAGTATTGTCACAACAGCAATGTGATACATCGAGACATCAAGGTAAGATCAATTGTTAAATCCAATTGGATTTGAGTTTGTTGAACTAACTCAAATGTATACTGCAACTGCTTACAGCCTGAGAATCTCCTGTTGGGATACAACAAAACCATTAAGCTTGCTGATTTTGGGTGGTCAGTCCAAGCACCAAAACCCTACAACCTTCGCAAGACATTCTGTGGAACTCCGGATTATCTGAGCCCGGAAATGGTGGTGGGAGGACCTTACGATTACCGGACAGACTTATGGAGTCTGGGTGTACTCACGTATGAATTGCTCGTTGGCTCCACACCGTTCTACTGCGAAAACCAATTGGAGATGTACAAGCGAATTGAACTCGCTGACTATCAATTTCCGCCGACCCCTCTTGTTTCTGAGAACGCAAAGAGCTTTATTGCTGGACTTCTCAGGCGGAAGCCGAGCGATCGAATGAGCTTAGTAAATGCAGCGAAACACCCATGGATCCAGAATTGTTAGTCGAAGTAACGTTAAAGTAGGGGGTGAAATAAAGGTAATACGTACAGCTACAGAGATTAAGTTTTACCCTCGATTGTAGCAACTTGATTAAACCAGACGATATTTGTCGTTTATACAAACTACGAACGCATCAAATTGCAGCTAAGAAATGAACACACAAACAACCTGTCAGCAACAAATTCGGTGACAACTTCACTAACTATAGTAGCGTACATTGGTCAGAATATCCGTGATCTGGTCGACCGGCAGAGAAGGGAAGGCAAAACGCAGGTCTGCTATCGAGCATCCGACATCTCTCTTTGCCTCCAATTGTTGAAGTACCAGCGCTGTATGTAGATGCCAAACATCAGAGCATTAGATAGTCTAACCTACACAGCATCTAACAAATTCACATCTTACCGCTCAATTCTTCTTGGGACTTCAGCGCAGACGAACCTACGGCTAATTGAAAAACCACAAGGCCATAGTGCTCTTCCTCTTCAGTGCTGAAAAACTGTCGATAATGACGCTCCGCCGCGGCTGCCGCATTGAAAGTTCCTGCTCCTATGAATGAGCTTTGTGGGAGTAGGGCGTTCACATTTTCAGCCTCCAGAACAGAATGGAGCCTCGCATATTTGCGAACCGCTACAACGGTGGTTAAGGTCTTGCCGTTGATCGTAATCCGGTCATTTACGTGAATGATCGAGTATGGAGCAACGTTTAGTCTACAACAATACCAAATATGAGTTGTAATGATGCCGCTGCTGGATTAAGCACTGCCAAAAGACGTACCGAATCTCAAGTGATTTTGATCCTTGCTCGACGAGCTGTTGGTCACGTTCTGGAAGCGAAAACTGGTAGTCTGCAGGAGGTATATCAGCCTCTTGATCACGACCACCGACACTTCGGTGCTCCCAGGGTTTCTCAATAAGAGATGTGGCAGTTCCAAGCGTGTTAGCTTGATAACCATTTGCATCCTGTATCATAGCACTATTCTGCTCAGAAACAGCTACAGCAGCCTCTCCAGCAGTGTACTCGTTCATCGGCGGAAATGCTAGCATTTCAAGCTGAGCAGGCGGGGAGGAATGAGGAACTGCGTAGTCACTTTTGAACCTGCACAATGAAGATGAGTATCATCATTATGACAATAAATATATCGTATGGGCCAACTTCAACACGTACAGCTGCATGACCTCAAGCATTCTAAGCGTCTCAACATTGCGATCGTGGACTTCATGAACACTGCAAACAGATCTGTCAGATAACTATCGGATACAGCATACTCACCAGTACAGCGCGACTTACTGCATTGCATTCATCCAGCGCCGGCTACGGGTCATGTCCGACGATGGCTGCGGCTCCGCAATATTCCCCACACACTCCACCTATATCCACAAAACTTGAGGAATCCATTCTTGCCACTTTATCACCAACTAAAACTCACGAATGCTCCTAATTGCAGCTCTTGCCAATTAGACCCGTCGATACTTGGTATAATCTTCACATCCAGCAACCCTGTGCCATCGTCTATAGGGCTCACAATTACATTTAAAATTTGTGACAAAATGCAACTTTTTCGCTTTTCACTAACCAAGCTTCAGCAGTGAATCATTCCGCTTCACCAACACCCCCACCACTTGAACTCGGTTGAAACATGCAAGAGCCACTCGATAACTACGAGCATGAGCGTCAAATGCCACCACTGAACTGTGGAGCTGTGCAATACACACTCGAAGTGCACAGCTCGACTCCATTAAATCAAACCTAAAACGTTTCTGATTCTGAAATCTGAGTCCAAGAGGAGGTTCTCCATCTGCTGTCTGCTTCTTGTTCAATCTTCTCCTCATTCAGGACTCTGGACATCTCATCTTCGTGTGGTCCGTTTCCAAGCCTTATGCTTGCTACTACCGTGACGGCGGAATTTGTGTTACTCGTGTCGTTCTCAATCTCCAGAATTGTGTGCTCCATCTACAGCGACGAGTTAGATGATTCCGACATGAAGACGACGAAATCGCCTTTGAGGTTGCACTCGATCTCTCACTCTACGGTGCACAGGTCAACACGCGACAACTAGATGAAAAGCTTTGCAATGCAGCGATCCAGTAATATGGTCACAAGTAATTGCCTAAAAGGTTTTCGATTCATGTTTCAAGTGTGGTGAAGTTGGATAATGGGCCAACTCGACCGTCAGTACCCCAACTTGCAACTCCGGCCACCCCTACGAAGTATGTAATATTGGGTTTTAGATTGGCAATAGCTGCCGAGGTGTCTACACCGCGATAGACCTCCACGCCATTAAGTCGCAGTGAGTACGCTTGGACATCTTCAAGTGGTTCCCACACAACTGTTGCTTCCGACGAAGTCACAATGGTCGTATTCGGTGCATCTTTCGGCACCTCAATCGTGAGATACGTAGCTGTGTAAATAAATCAACAGTTAGTCGTCAATGCTATCATGACCTCACTTGAGATTACGTACGGATGGTGTCGAGGTACGAGTGCCAACCCCATCTAGCGTAGCCTTGTATGAAACAACCCAGAGCTGTTGCCTGGGAGAAAGCTGCAGCTGGAGTTGGGAAGGCAGTGATGGGGATAAAGAACGCCCCCAACATTGTGTGATGAAAGTGCAATGTTGTAGACGGAAACAGGCCCCACGACACGAGGACCAATGAGACCAGAGTCGTGTACATTATAACGTACTTCTTCCACACTCCACCACGGTATACACTTCTAAAGAGCTGAAAGGCTAAAAAGATGGCCCCAATTCCGAATAGAGAAAATACAACGTACGTGCCTACATTAGCGTGAAGTTTTTCATAACCACCGAGATCGATATTAAGCCACGGGATATATCCGATGAGATTCATGTTGATTATCACGTGATATGGCAGCACATAGCAGAGTGTCCACATAACAATTCGTCGCTTGAGGGACAACGATTTCCATCCTTGAAACGTGCTTGATACTGCTACTCGAAATGCCAAACTGCTTGCCGCCAATAGAATCATCACCTCACCGTAGGAATTAATCGTGATGCCACCATAGTCCACGCTTGAAGGCTGGCCGATAAGTCGTGTATAGAAAAATCCCCAGACCACGAGCAAATAATACATGACAGCAGGTTTCACTCGCGGCAACAAACCAAAACCGGCCGTGATAATAAACCCCACGCCAAGAATCCACCACGAAAGATCATTGCAGTGAGTGCTAGATGCTTTTTTAAACTCGATTGTTTTGGGAAACCACGACAAGAATTCCTTCGTCGTCACTCCATTCGCCGTGGAAGAGTGAAACGCATTAGCAGCACCTACACGAGTCATGTCAATGCTAATGCGGACAAACTGTGACGATAGAACTGAGATTTACCTGCAAAACGATAAAATGCACAACCACCATTTGAGCTAATAACACCTGCATGGACTGCTGCTCGACAGATTCTCGAGTCGGCTCTGGATACAACAAGATATGTATGAGTTTGTACCAACTGTAGTAGCATAGTATCGAGTCAAATGATACCTGTAGGGATTAGACCCGAAAACTGTTAGAGACGAAGATTGATCTACACAGTCACGTGAATAGACCAACGAGCTCGGTAAAAAGTTACAAACTATCTTATCAACTGATGACTTACCTAAAGTGCATCGTGTGGGGCACCTGAACGCTGTCCAGCTAGATTCAAATGGGCGACAGTCAACTCCCCACAAACCGCATGACGTCCCGAATCCCCATGAACGACAACTAAGGAATTCCGGTACACTACCATCGTCCAAAGCAGCCGCAAAAAAGCTGAAGTAGACCAGAATAACCAGAAGCACCAACGAGATTGAGAAGTAAATGAGCACGACCCAATATTTGCTGAACCACGCAGCAATCGTATCCTTCGATGACAGACTTTTAACGGGTGTGAGCTGCACGCTAGGTATACTGGTGGGGGTTTCTTCTTCGATCAAGTGCCCCGAACAATCAGATCGGACAGAAACTTTCCTTTCGGAGCGTGAACGAAAGCGGGCAGTTGTCAACCACTTGATTCGGGTGCTAGTGGCGAACGGACGAATTTCCCACGCTCGACTCATTGCTGTTGGCCCAAAAGCAAATGAGGAATGTGGACAATATCAACAGGAATGAAATGGCATACCACTCGGCATAAGAACAGCATCTAAAAAAGAAGACTTGGTTAGCATCTGCCGAAATATGACTTCAAGGCAGGATCTCATAACGAGGATTAATTTGAGCTTACGGCGAGTCAATTCACTAGTTCAGCACGGCCTCCAGTTGTGTCTGCGTAGCTTCAGCTGCTTCGCGTACATCCGGGTCAGCTTCCGTCTCAGCGAGAGCTAGAGGGCGGACAATCTCTAGAGTGTTTGCAGTGGTGGTAGGGTCGTTCAGCATTGGCACGATGAGTCCCAGAGTACGCAGTGCGCGGAAACGCAAATTCGCTGTCTTGGACGTGCACTGCTCCAACACGGTCTCGATGACGTCCCTTAATTTATCCATCTTCTGCAGCTCCGGTGCAAGAAGCTCCACTGCTAGTAACCCCGTAAGCCGCCCATGGAACGTGGATTGAAGGCACACTGACACACGAGACACGCACTTCTCAGCCACCCACTCACTACCTAACGATTTCCCCAAAGAGGGAAGTTTTTCGCACACCACTGCACGGACTTCGTTAACTGCGTCGCCCAATAGTTCCAAGCACGCATCAGCGAAGTCGCTAGGCAGCGCAGCGCCATCGTCACGTTCTGCCCACGCAGCCACGCAATGGACAAACTTTACACGCACTCGCCACTGAACTGAGGTACGCAGGGCCTGGATGGCGGGGAAAATCATGGCGGTAACAGTATCCGACGAGCTATCACAGTAGCGCGCCATCTCCTCCAAAAGGGACGCACGCACAGTAGCATCTTGACTTTCATCCAAGAACTGGGTAAAAATCGGAACCAGCTCATCATAGTAATTACTGCCAATGAACTGCAGCGAACGGCCAACAGACTGAGCCAACGATAATCTTACAGCCACCGACACGTCAGTCGAAAGCGTATATGTTGCCGGTAATACGCTTCGGACAAACTTCAGTTGAGCAGCAACCAAGAATTCGGAGTTCTCGCTTGACACGCCATTCGATTTGTCGCCTTCTTGCGTACGTGAGTCTGCTGGTTTTGAACCTGAAGTTTGAAGAACAGCAATGTCTTTGAGTGCCTCGCCAAGGAGAAAAGCACCTTCAGCGCAGGCGCGGCGAACTTCTACAGTTGGATCACCAACCATCGACACAAAATGGTCGACAAAGACGTCAGTATATTCCGCACCAAACGCTCTGCAGAATGCAGGCAAAGTGCGAGCAGTTTCCAACCGCACTTGCCACGACGAGTCTGACGTGTACGTGTTTACCATTGGCACCATCTGACAATATAGCAAACGCAGTGACTGCTCAGCTTCCTCTTGTGATTTGTTCGGGTCTTCAAGAAGTAGACGACGCAGGGTAGTGGCTAGAGTGATGCAGCCTTTCACTGCGAAAATACGAACAATGTCATGACTATCTGCTGTCGACTTCTCTAGCAGCTGAACCGTCCAAGAAGCCACAGGAGAGCCACCCGCTGTTGCTAGATCACCAATGACTGATGTTACAGCACGACGAACCAAAGGGTTGTCATCGTTACACATTCGGTCAAGCATTCCTCGGAGCTGAACGCGAACATCCCCACTCACACGTGGATAAACCATAGATAGAAGCGCCACAGGAACGATTCTTGCTGTTGGGCTAGAGCTAATGCTCAGCCGCGCAAACATCGGTACCAATAACTTGTCCACATCGACATCGGTCAATGACGGGATCAGCATCTTCAGCGCATTCACCATGACGTCCCATGTAGCATGATTTTCGATAATTGATAAGCTTTCAAGTACATGAAGCACCACCGCAAGTAACAATTCATAGCGATGGCGTTTGCTAACTCGGTTGCCATTGGTTGCCGTCGACTCTTTTGCATCCACAAATTGCTGCATTCGTGCCGTGCGTACCGCAAGCCACCCAAGAAACTGAATGGTCCGGATTACAGTGCTTTCGCCCTTATCATCATAGTCGTGAATGGAAGCGAAAAGATTCAGCAGGAAACGGCGCTCTGCACACATCTCGCCACTACGCTCTTCCTCCATCGTCTCGATATCGTCCAACAAGGCAGCATCCCAAGCCTCACTTCCCGGTAATAAACGCTCTAACGGATTCGGATATTCCGGGTTCATTGTAGGAGGATGGTACTCCTCCGTGCTGAGATACTGGAAAAGAGCCTTGGTCACTAACTTCGGGAAGGCCAGTACACCTTGATGGATCTTCATCTGAAAGACACGGAATGACATTCGGTCCTGCTCCGGGATCGGACGTTCCGTTTTCTGCTGACGAATGTTCATTGATAGTTGTCTACGCAGTGCCTTGTAGTCATCTGGAGGAACGATAACGAGTTGAAGTTGCAGCGGTCGGGTTGCGGTCTCAATTAAGCGTAGTGTCTCCTTATGAGTCAAGGTGGTGACACGATGGCCATTCAGACCAACTAACCAGCTCGAGCGCTTGACGTTTGCGCGCTCAGCAGCACCTCCAGATTTAATGTCCACAACAATCGTTCGTTCCAGGATGTTTTCAACCGTAAGTCCAAGCGGTCCTGCGGGGATGGAAGCGGCGTAAGGTTCATTAGCACCCATGACTGTTGAAATAGGCTGTTCTGGGTCCCAATCAAAGCCAATAATTCCACGGAAGTCGCTAACAACGCGATCCTCAGTCAGGAAGGTATTTACGGCACGGTCCAAGCTAAATTCCGAATTCAAGAGCAGGTCAACCAGCACCTTGAACTCCACTGCTGAGGGGCCTGCCACAGCATCCTGCATAGACTCGACAGCCTGGCACAACACTTGAAGGCCATACTTGGGTGCAACAGGACCTTTCGAAGCTTCGCCATCCACCGACGCCATTACTACATCACCGTCACTGTCTCGTGGAGGTGGTTTAGTCGCAGTAGCAGGAACCAGACCATTAGACCTTGGTGTAGACTGTTGCGTAGGTTGTTGAGGACTATAAGAGTCTGTTGCACGGCGAAAGCGAAGTGCTGAAGGAACAAGAACTCGCTAGAAAATACAAAATTGGCATTAGTCCGGGACGACATAGGCAAGCAGTGCAAACAAAGCCTACCTCCTTGGATAACTGTTGTACCACTGCAGCACAGTTCTCTTCGTTTAACACTGTTTCCCTGAACGAAAGCAACACGTCTGACTTCTGGATACCCGCAAGTGCTGCAGGTCCTCCGGGCTGCACTTGCTGCACCACTGCACGCCCAAACACATTCCCGATCTGCCAGCGGAAGTTACTGCTCGACATCACCACTTCATACGTTCCAGGTCCATACAACGATTCCTCTTCAGCCTGAGCAATTTCTGAGGAAGAAGTCTTTGGCTCCTTAGTATTTAACGTGTCTTTAGCAGCTGGTGATGATAGCGGTGTCAACTGATGCGACTCGATCGACGTCAGTGCCGATGGAGTCTGCGGGAGAGCGGCTGACGACTGTGATGGTGTCTGAGGGGTTTTCACAGTTCCTGATGGCGGTGTCACTGTCCTCGAAGCACCAGAAGGTGACGGTGGAGGGTCCGTTCCGTTCTGACTGCTCTTGGGCGTCTGCGTTTTAGCAGCAGCAGCATCACCCTCATCATCACTTCCTTCGTCAAATTCTGCGTCTACCCCGCTCTCCGAGAAGAAAATCTCCACGGCTTTCTGTAGATCGTTATTGGTACGACTGAGGAGGTTCAGGATGATGTCACGCTTCACTTCTCCGCCCAAAAGTCCGCTCAATTCTTCAGCCTTAGGCGTCCAGTCATCAGGAGCATCGATGTCAATTTCCACAGCCTTACGAGGCAACGCGGGCGTCTCAGCCCACGTCATGTCAACTCCGTCCTCCTCGTCAGATCCCTCCACGTCATTAACCTTAAACTCTGCGCCATTGGCTGCCTCTGCCTGGAAATACAAGTCCACGGCCTTGTTCGGGTCATTTCCCGCCTGTGAGAGCAGCGCCAGGATGCGCTCGCGCGAGACGTCACTGGGCCCGATAATGGCGCGAATCACGTCCACCAGCGCGTCCTGCTGCTTGGCCTCCATACTGCAGACGTCAATAGGTTCTGTGGAGTCTGCGAGCCGTTTCAACGTCCGATCCCGGGATAAAGCGGGCGAAAGACGGCGCTCTTTTACCTGAGGGAGGAAGGGGAGTGTGCTGTCCAGACGTACGGAAGCGTACAGAAGGGGGAAGGAAGCTCCAGCAGAGCTTAGAGCTGCTGGCGGAGTCGGCCTGGTCACGGACTTGCCGTAGGCCTTTTTCTTCGTTTGAAGGGGGAATTCCGCGCGATCTCGTACGTTGCGCGAACCAAAACATTAGTTGCGCAACTTAACAGCAGCTATTTAGTCCGACCAAATGTTCGCTTTAGTCCTGCTCTATAATCAAATCCGAATTGTCAGGACATGATGGCGGGAAGCTTAGTGACAGTCTTGGTGCGTGTCTGTAGACGCTAAACGACTAGTAAAGTGCATAGCTAACATCTTATTATCTTCTTTTGTTCCTTGGTAGGGCGAGGATCTGCGCAATAAGGCGCAGAGCGCCAAGATTCTCGTAGTGGGAGCAGGTGGCATTGGCTGTGAATTGCTCAAAAATCTGGTGCTTAGCGGCTTCGAGGACATCCATCTCATCGACCTGGACACCATCGACGTGTCGAATCTGAACCGCCAATTCCTCTTTCGCTCGCAACACGTGGGTCAGTCCAAGGCGCTGGTGGCTAAGGAGATCGCCACGACCTTCAACCCGCGAGCCAAGATCACGGCGCATCACGGCAATATCAAGAGCAGCCAGTTCGGCCTTGAGTATTTCCAGCAGTTCGCACTGGTGCTCAATGCACTGGACAATGTGGACGCCCGCAAACACGTGAACCGTCTGTGTTTGGCAACCAATACGCCGCTCATTGAGAGCGGCACAACGGGATATTTGGGCCAAGTCTCGGTCATCAAGAAGGGTGAGACAGAGTGCTACGAGTGCACGCCCAAGATCACACAGAAGCAGTACCCGATCTGCACGATCCGCAGCACGCCAGAGAAGATGGTGCACTGCATCGTGTGGGCCAAAGAGTGCTACAAGCTGCTGTTTGGCAAGATCGAGGACTCCATGTTGTGGGAGGATCCGACCAACAAGGACAAATCAGCCTTTATGGATCTTGTGACGCGTTCATCGGACATGAGGTATGACGATGTGACTAAGTTGCAGGAGTATGCGTGCGGCGTCTTCCGTGGACTCTTCGATCTTGAGATCAAGAAGAGACTCGAGATGAAAACGTACAAAGCTGCGGCCAAGCGTCCGCAACCCTTAGTGTTGGAAGAGATTGTTGGTGCGGATATCGTTCAGGCTATTAATCTGAACGACGCGGTCGCGCAGAAGCAGGTGGAAAACGGAAAAGTTTGGAATGACCGTGACGTGTGGAGCGTCTCTGAGTGCGTAACACGCTTCGTCTCCTGCATCGCGCGCATCCTGAGCAGTGAGGAGTCGCGTACCAATCTTGGCAGCTACGAATTTGACAAGGACGATGCCACTGCAATGGAGTTTGTAACTGCGGCTGCAAATCTGCGTGCATCTGTGTTCTCTATTTCAATGGAGTCTCTGTATAGTTGCAAAGGAATCGCCGGCAACATCATCCCAGCTATCGCTACAACGAATGCCATTGTGGCCGGTTTCCAAGTGTTGGAAGCATTCCGTATTCTGCAGGCAGTGAAGCCGGTGGGAGAAGCATGCAAGTTCACACTTTGCAATCGTATATGGAATGCTCGTGGTGAACTGCTTCAGCCTACTACTCTCGCGAAGCCCAATCCTCAATGCTACGTGTGCTCCAAACACACAGTGGAACTGGCTGTGGACACCAGCCGGATGCTGCTTCGTGACTTGGTGGATCAAGTGCTGAAGAAGAAACTGGGTGTGAATGAGCCCACCATATCGATTGGTGCCAACACGATCTACGAAGAAGGTGAGGACGCTGAGACGAGTCTGGCTGTCAACTTGGAGAAGAAGCTCGTGGATCTACCTGGCAAGGGAATCCACCACGAGACAACCGTGTCGATCGAAGATTTCTCACAAGACTTCCGTTGCAACATCCGTGTGTTGCATCGCGATGAAGAAGAATTTGGTGAGGAGGCAACAGAGCTATTCGCGCTGGGCGGTGACGTCGCCCAATTGGCAGCAGATCTGAAGTCTGAAGAGGCCAAACAAGCGGCCCTCAAGTTGGCTGCTTGCTCTGCTCAAGATGAAGAAGAAGACGAAGGTTTCGAGATGGTCGAAGCAGTGGATATCCCGGTGCACAAGCGCAACAGAGAAGTTGATGGAGACGATGCAGCTTCAAGCAAGAGAGCCAAGTCTGACGTGGTAGATCTGCTCTAGATTCGTACTTAGTGGAATCGCATGAATCGAAGCTTTGTGTTTTCACTTGATTAAAGTATGGTCCATTACACAATAGAAGTTCCCTTTGCGATCGAAAGAGGCCTCGACAGCCGCTTAAGGAGCCTCGAGCGAGCGCTAGGCGACACTACGAGCGGCAACAACGCAGTAATTCAAAGAGAAGGCGCTTCACAGCGCTCGGTGAAAGTCTCGCCGGTCATGAGCAGCGTGGAGAGCCAGAAAGACGCCGCGAGTCCGGCCAAGGAGCGGCCGGCAGAACTCGTGGGCGAGAATCGTCGGATTCTGACATCTACAGAGGCTTCTGCGTCTCAGGAACCGACGCAGACAACGAAGGACCATCACTCTGATGACGAGTATATCATCGTGAATGCATGGGACACCTCTAGTCCCGTCAAGAAGCGGCGTCGATCGCAAAGTGGCGAGGTTGAGCGAGATGTACAGGTTAACGGAGCTGCTGTTGCCTCTGGAGAACAGATACAGGATAGTGGTGAGAAAAAGGAAGAGAATGCTGAAAGTCCGAACGAAAACGAACGCGTGGAAGACGAGAAGGACGCTAAGAAGCAGACAGAAACAGCCGAAGGTATCTCGAATGGAACGACGAAGGAGGCAGATGACGAGAATGAGGATCAAAAGGAACAGAAAGCAGATACTTTGAGTGAAGTACAGGTCAATGGAGAACTTGTTGAGGATCTGGAGAAGAAACAGAAAACTGAAGCTGAGGAAGCAAGGACGGTGCCTTCGCCTTCAGTCCATATCTCTGGAGTAGACATGGTATTCCCGGAAGACGAGGTGCCTATTGAACTTTGTATGTTTTCAAGCGATGGAAGCGTTGAAGCAACGCAGCCAGAGTCACCACCTCGTAGATCGAATAGTAATAGTAGTGCGGAACGTGCACCTGATACTGCAACTCCAACCGCGACACCTTCTGCAGCTTCAACAACACCAGCAGATTCAGCTTCTGTGACGCCTTCATCTGCCACTCCAGAGAATTCAACAACACCAAACTCTATTAATCGAACGATGGGGAGGAGGAAGCGCAGGAAAAGATTAAGCTATTCAGCACCACGGAGCAAAACAGCGACCAAAGAGAAACAGGAACAAACTATACCTGCTTCACCTGCACTAGAAGACAAGCTCAGCATTTCAGTTAACGGACATGCAGCCAAGAATGGAGTCGACATCAACTGCGGTGGTACTGCACCTCCGTCACCAGTATACCCTGATGCGGATGCTTCGCATCTGTACCCGTCTACGCCTGAAGGAGCACCATGGCGGTGGGAGGATGTTGATCCGTATTTTGATCCTCTAGCGCAGAGTGACTTGGATAACCTGGTTCGGTGGCGCAAGGAAAATGCAGATTTTATTGCTGCGAATCCAAAATTGTGGCGTGACGTGCCGGGGATGGAGAATAAGCGTGCAGTATTAGAGACCATGCTCGCAGATGCATCAGACGCTTCGACGAGTCATGTGGATTTTCCTATTCGTCGGGGGCGTAATTACCGTGACGTATGGGAGGAACTCGATTTTCTTGGTCACCACAAACGCGAGAGCTCAGTGGGAGAAAGTAATGTAAAAAATCAAGTGGTGAAGAAGCGCAAAGTTGCTACCAACGCAGAAAGCTCGTTGCTAGTCTCTCATCGCGATCTAGTGTATGGATATGATGACGATCTATTCCAGAAGTTCAGGAGTTGCCTGGAGGATAAGGTGAAGGCGTGTCAATCCGACTCACCCCCAGCAACACCTCCAACACCTCCTACCAGACGGCAGCAAGGTGGTGCAAAAGTGGACGAAAGTACCGCAGACACGACTGGACAGGAAATTGTATTTGATGAAGAAGTTCTTCCTCGTTTTCCCATTCATCACCTGCATCCTGCATCCTTGGGACTTTGGAAGTTGCGCAAAAACCAAGAACCAGATTTTTCAGTTGTGCACCCTGCTTCTGTAAATCGTGCTCAAGTTCCAGCTCGCTGGAAAGAGGAAATGAAGCGGCATCACCAACAGCAGTACGAGCTCCAACTTCAACAAACGGATGAATTTGCCGATCCTAGCGATGGTGATGATGAAGGTACTGGTGACAGCACGCGCGATCGACTCCATGCCACCATTTCCAACAGCGAGATATTGGGTGGACTTCCGTCGTTTGGCAACTGTGTGGAAGAGGATGAAATTTCACAAGTGCTCGATGCATCGATGAGAAAGCTGGTTCCGCTGTCCGTATATAATTGGCGTATTGCTCAGCTTGTGAATGAAAGAGCAGCGTGCAGTATCCAATGTGCACCAATCCTAGAGGGTGAAGCTGCCGCTGCACGAGAGCTCGAGGATGTCTTTTTGCAGTTGTGTCCACCGGCTGACTCGATTACCGATATTACTGATCCTCCTGGCTCTTGTACAACTCGTCAACCGCGAAATTCACAGATAAACAGCGTTCCGCATGATATGATTGCGTATAGTATACGTCATGGTATTGCGGACAATTGTTCGCTTGCTGTGGCGGCGTCGGTGGAATTTGCTCTTGGACTAAATATGGGCGATGTGGTTGATGTACTCGATCGGAATGGTTGCTGGAATTATGGTGAAGTCGTTGAAACCTACTCGGAAGGCAGGCTGGGGACTACTAAGTTTTTGTTAATGCGGTTTTCGCTGTGGTCTGAGGACACGGTCGAATGGATCGCGGCTAGCGAAGGCCGCATATTACCGCAAGGTGTTGCTGATGGCTCACGACCTTGCTCAGTTGGCCCCACTCGTGGCCACCGAGTTCGTGTTCGATACGATCAGAGTCTTGCAAGGGTGTTGGAGCGATCATTCCCACAACGGCAGGCAAAACAGGCGGCAGTGGCTTCAGAAATGTTAACACAACGTCAACATGATATCGCGATACGATCATCGAGCGATCAGCAGAAGACTCCGCAAAAACGTAAAAGAAAACGACCTGCCAAATCTACAGTGGTGGCAACAGCTACTTAGCCGTGAATACGGTGCGGACATCATATTGTCTACATAAAGACATGGTTTCGACCAATGTGGTTAAAAGTTTGTGTGGCTTTCGTCGAGACAAGGTCAGAATTGTGACCAAGAACAAAAGAAACACGAGGAAAACCGATCAACGAAGGTCAGTGAGCAATGAAAACTAATTTAGCGCGTCTGCAAGAATTTTTTTGTATTTTTAGGTGGTACAACTTCTGTGTCAACAGCTCAAGTTAGGTGTGATTTAGCATTGCAGAAGCAATGTCGGTGCCGTTGCAGCGCAACAACTTCCGCTGTCCACCCGACGGCCCCAATTCACCTCAAGCCACGACCACTATGTCAGCTGGTGTCGCTGCCATGGGGGGTGTTGGAAGTCCCGGGAAATATCATTCACAGTTTCCTGCGCGACAGCGCAAGCGATTACAAGTTGGATCTACGAACGTGTCGAAGTGCAACTCCGTCGCGGAGGTTACCAGTTTGCCTAGTCCGTCACTTGCCGAATCAAGTGCCTCGATTGGTTTCGAGCATATTGGAGAGACGAACATTGGTGCAATGAAATCTACCTTAAACGCACCGCAACATCGAAGCCCAGCCAAATACCGAACTAGCGAGTCAGGCAAGATAACGCCTCTCATTCTACGAACAGAAGCCCGGCGACTGAGTGCTTTAAATCCAACTACTAGCAGTAGAAGCACTGATGAAGATTGCGACTTGGGTGTTTGCAGTGGAACACCGCAACAGTGTGAATCCGACAAGACAGAACTTCCTAGTCTTCAATGTGGAAATAATGGTCAAGATAAAGCACTTGGGGGAATGCGAAGTCCTATTGTAAATCGTACAATTGGTAGCACGAAGATGAACGATACCACTAACAAGGAGAAAATAGCGATGGCCCACAACCGTACAAAACTATACGATGTATTCATGGAGAAGTATGGTTCGATGCGTGCTGTATTCCGAGCATTTGACAAAGACGGAAATGGAATGATTTCGGCCCAACGCTTTCAAGATATGGTTGAGGCTGCCGAGGTGGATCTGAAACCCGACGAGACACGTGCTCTTTACAAAGCTGCAGATACCAATGGAGACAATACTGTGGCATTCCAAGAATTCGTTCAAATGTTCTCGCCTAGTGTAAGCGCTGCCGAATCACTCACACAAGCAATTAGCGCGTTTAGCCCATTGAAAGACTCTAGTGGATTAGTACAAGATCCGAGTTCGTCAATGGCGATCAAATACCGCTCCCCGTTAGAGTTATCGCCGCGCTCTCGAAGACGAATGAAGCAATTACGCAAGCAAGTTACCGACGAGCTTTGCCGAAAGCACGGACTTGCAATAGGCGTACATGGTGGCAAACCTGAAGAACTTCTTGCATACGCCTTTAAAAATGTAGATTCAGATAACGACGGCTTTCTGTCTTACAGCGAGGTGGAGCACGCATTGGGACGCGGGTATTTGCAGTTGGAAGATTCTATACCAGCAAGTGACATGCGTGAAATGCTGCAGCTCATGGACCGAAATAGCGATGAGCAGATCAGTCTACGTGAATTTGTCCGCTACTTTGCAGTCGGGGAACGTGAAGTGCCTAGCGATTTAATTGACAATGCGCGCAAGAAGGAGCTTGCAGCTTTGCATTTTAAGCGAACGGTAAGTCTGACACCTCGTGAAGAAGTTGACCCGATATTTGCTCAGCGGATGGACGAAACACTTCAACAAGAAGAGCCTCCTAATACTCCCAATTGTAGAGAAACTAGCCCTGGGACTTGTCTGCCAGAGCAACTCAACAAACGAACTGCAGCGATAATTATTGGTGGTAGCACTGTTGGATCTCCTGCTCGCAAAACGAAAGGCGAGATTGTAGGCAAGACATCACTACTACCATCTCAGTCATCACTTCAACTTGAGATCGATCGCCGACCAGCTACATCGTGTGGAACGGGTAGCCCAGTCGTTGCTGTGCTAACTCCAGTTTCTCAAGATCGGTTCTATCATAGACGTCGCGAACGCACGGACTGGAGTCGTGTTGGTGTGGGAGGGAATGGTGTTGGTTCAAATACAGGACTGTATCAATCTGCACAAGAACGTTTTGCAACTACTAGCAATGAGGCATACAGTCCTCTCTATCGTGCGCCGCCATCTGCAAAAAGTGACGACGTTAATGAATCGTTCCTCATAATGAGAGCTGGAAAGCCCATCCCCACAATTGAGGAAGAAGCACGTCGTGCACGACGTACCACTCGCTACGAGCAAACTCAAGCATTACTACAACAGTTCGATGATGAGCATGCACAAGCAGAGCGACTCAATGACTGGAAGTTGCGAGCCAACATACGCAAAGTCGCGGGTGATCGGTTTCGCTATCTCGACAAATTGCAAGAACAGGAACATCGTATCGCTGCACGCGAGAGCCAAATGCAGCGTCGCCATGGTGGTGCTAGCTTTTTAAGAATGTGGGCAGGAAGTGCTGAATCGCAGTTCAACAATCATCAGAACCCAACTTCGTAATTTTACTTTGACGACCTATGAACGATGCCGACTAGAGCCACGAGCTTGGCTAGTAGTGATCAAGGTAAAACGGTTTGTGTTATACCTACCAGATTGAACTCAGCAGATGACTGGAAGCTGGACAGGAAGATTATCCTGAAAACTCCTCAACAAGCTCCGACTGGGAGTCGTTCGACTTGATGCGGCGGACCCATTTTCCCGTGATTTCGTCCTGTTGGAATTCGGCAGTCCGATAGCTGTACGGGAAGTTTTGACGCAAGAAGCGAGCGTCTTCATAAATCTCGTGTATTTCTTCTCCAACTTTAAAGTTCAGAGAGAGCAGCCAACTCGCTGGTTTTAGCAGAGCGCAGAAAAAGAGTTAGTAAAAAATGTAATAATCAAACCCAGGGCATGATACGCCACTTACGTGAAATAATCCTTCTGGCGAGCGCCTAACTGGTGCAGCTTCCTCACACCGTCCTTCAAAGTGCCGAGATAGGCAAAGAAATCCTCGTACATGTCCTCCTTGGAAGGAAGGAGCACGGATCCAGCAAATACGCGCGCAATCCACCGTGCCTGGAGTTGGAAGCAGAGAAACGGTAGGTTGCTGAACGGAAGGCCAACAAATGCCGCCGTGGCGTCCTCAATGGCAAATAATTGCTTGTAGACGGGAGCCACAGCAGTTCCATTTGCCGAACACTTCATCAGGTCCGCAGCGATCTCATCGTTCAAACCATTCGGTTGGACGAATGTCTCGGGGAAGAGCAGATTGGACGGGAACAGATCTTTCACCGTGTACAAGTATCCGGTACAATGCATGATCTCGTCAGGCGATGCAATCGTGGATCCATCCGTGAACACCACTGAACCATCTTCCGCGATATGGTCAATGGCTGGCTTCAGTACACGTTGGTCTCTAGGGTCGACCGTGTTTGGATCATAGTCCAGCGTCGCAACAACCACCTCAGCGCCACTTCGAGCAAGCTCCAGGGAAATGTCTTGTCCTGATGGTCCACGTCCAATCACCACAACACGCTGAACCAAGCAACACAAAACAAGCGTTCCTTGTGAGAACAACACCTTCACAACTTCAGGGTCTTTGTTCGTACCTTGCCCTTGTAAGACCCCGACGTACGGTAAGATCGCGAATGCGAGATAACTCCCTTATAACTCTCAACACCTTTAATCGGTGCAAATGAAGGCTTGGAAAAATGGCCATTGCAGAGCACGATGCGGTCGAACTCCTCTTCGTAGTCCCCCTTCGTCTTTGACGACACACCGATCTTCCACAGTCCTGATTCCTTCGACACGCTCGTCACGACGGAGTTAAGTCGCACATAGTTGTCCACTTCATAGTGCTTCGAGTAGTTCTGCAGATACGTCAGCACGTCGACGTGCGATGGGAAGCTCGGCACCCCCTTTTGGAACGGGAACTCCTTGAGTTGCATGATGGCCGTGGGTAAATTCGTGTGCAGCGACTTGTAGAGCACCGACGACTGTGCGTCCGCCGCCTCGTCGTATTTCCACACGCCGCCCACATTACCAGCCTTCTCGAACACCACCACCTCGTGCCCCACATCACGCAGACATTTGGCCGTAACTAAAATTCCACAGCACCGAATTAGTTCCGTATGCAACAATTCAATCGCATTTTACTATTCACGCACTAATGCCAGCAGCACCGCCACCGATAATTCCCACTCGAACACTCTTCGACTTGATAGACATTGCGCAACTTCCAAACTGATAAGGGGGTGACGTACTAGCGAAAGCCAATCCAAAGTCTCCGTTAACGGCCATCATCGGCACTAAACTGAAAGTTTACAGTACTTGTCAACCATATATCGCTATAAGTTCAGAACGAGTCATCGAGATTACAGCATGGCAGAGGAGGACAATCTGCTGCCGGACCAGTCTCCGTTCCCACCGCTGCAATTGACCTTCGAGGAACAGCAACACTGTCATGATCTAAGTCTGCAATTACTGGAGCGTACGTTGCACAGTTACGACGAACGATTGGCGGGAATTACCCCTCGACCTCACGCGAACCTCGACAGTGCACGTTGGAAGCTTGAGAAGACTCAAGAGAATGCATCACTTTATTCAGAACGCATTCGCCGTGTTCGGACGGATTTACATCTACCTGAAGACAATTGGGACGACCCCACAGTGCTCATGTTGGCCGGTACGATCCCGGCATCACTGGATAAGGTTATGCTTGGTATGGCGATCCCCACATTTGAAGCACTGAAAATTCGGGTATCGACGCTCGGACAGCAAGAAATTGGTGGTGCAATGCTGGCGAGACTTGTCGGGCCGACCGATGAGAAACCTTTTCAGAACTTATCCATCTTCTACATGATGAGTCAGTTGCCGTGGTTAGTGAGCAAGGTGGTGAAGCCTCGAGATTTTCTGCTCATTTCCGCTTCAGGGATCATCACAACCGCTGAGGGGGAACGAATTGGATATGATCTACTGCAACCGGCACCGTTGCCACAGTGTCCACCACAACCCAAACCCATGATTCGGGGCAAATTTATGATCGGTTCTCTTTATCGCCAGCAAGAAGACGGGAACGTGGACGTCTACATTCAACAGTATGTGGAAGCAATGGGCAATCTTTTCGACAGCTTTATAGTCACCTCGACGTGGCAAGCCCTTGTGGGTTTCTTACGTGCTCCGATACTTGCCGAGCACAAGAAGTTGCAGTGGTGTATAGCCAACATGAAAAGTTCACGTCGAAGAGGACTGGCAAATCAACTTTCGGGCTACTCGATGAGTTGTTCTCTATGTTCGGTAGCTTTTGGACGGACAGTTCGTAGTCGCAGCAGCGATCAGCGGAATTGCGTACTTTGTCTAGCTCCAGTCTGCTCGAACTGTCGAGAAGAACCAGTGTTGAGGGAATTGGAGCGGCATCCTAAAAAGAAAAAGCTGTTGATCAGAAAACGACAAGTGTACGTTTGTCGGCCGTGCCAGGAGTTCGTACAAAGATACAAGCCCGTCGATATCGCGAGACACAATATCATGGAGCAACTAACTCCAGCATCAGATTCTAGTGGAGCGGGTACTGGGCAACTCACATGGGGCCTACTTTACGGAGATTCCATGCCTACTTGGTCTCCTACACGATCGTTGTCGATGTCCAGTGAGTCATTTGAGTCATTTGGATGGAATGTTGAGCCGTAGTGGCAAAACTAACGATAATGAAACAGTTCGTATCGTTGGAGGAACGTGTGATCGATCAAGCTCAGTTGGCTAATTCATTGAACTATACCACCTCCCGATGTTTCATGACAAATGATGCTAATGGTTCCAACCACGGATACGAATCAAGCTCCCACGAGTCGTATGCATGCAAGAACACTCACTCTAGCTAAACACCTTGACAAGGTCAGCGGCATCGGCATCGGGTTTGTGACGACGAACCCACTTGCCGGATGCTGGGTCCAGGCTAAAGTCAGCCAAGCGGAAGTTGTGCGGGAAGTTCACACGGAGGTAGGCGGCGTCTTCATACATTTCATGGATGCTTTCGTCGACAACGGTGTCAGAACGAGCACCCAGATTCCTGGTTGAAAAACAAAAAATCATATCGTCAGAATGAGTTGCTGTCATCAACTAGTATGGACGCGTCAAAACTTACGTAAAGTAGTCCTTCTGCAAGCCGCTCAACGAGTGCAGCTTTCTGGCAGGACTGTCCATCTTGCAGGCAGTATCGTAAAAGTCTTCATACATCAACTCCTTCGAACCGATCCATCAAACACACGAGCTACCCATTTTGACTGAAGCTCGAAACACAGGAACGGCAGGTTGGAGAATGGTAAACCAATGAAGGCAGCAGTCGGGTCCTCGATGGAGAAAATGTGGTTGTACACTGGAGCGACAGCAGTTCCAGCTACAGTAGCCCCACCTAAGTCTGCCGCAACCTCGTCACTCACACTATTGGAGGTCACCGAAGTTTCGGGAACAACAGCTCTGACGGGAAAAAGTCATTCACAGTGTACAGGTAGCCCATGCAGTGCATGATTTCATCCGGAGCAGCGATTGAAGAACCATCCGTGAACACAACCGAACCGTCCTCAGAAATGAAGTCAACAACAGGCTTGAGAATCCGCGTGTCCTTCTCGTCGACGACACTGGGGTCGTAGTCCTGTGCAGCAACTTAGACTTCCTTGGTACCGCTCTCGGCAAGCTCCAGCGAAATATCTTGTCCTGACGGTCCTCGACCGATTATGAGAACTCGCTTGTTCTGGTACGGCTCTGGGGTGCGGTACGAGCGTGCATGCGAAACAACTCCACGGAAGTTGTCGATGCCCTTGATCGGAGCTTCCCATGCCTTGTTAAAGTGGCCGTTAGGCACCACCAACCGGTCAAATTCCTCTTCGTAGGCACCCTTTTCGTTTGACTTCACACTGATCTTCCACTGGTTTCCAACCTTTGACACACTCGTCACTTTCGTGTTTGTACAAATGAATTCCTCAACACTAAAGTGTTTGGCGTAGTTCTGAAGGTATTCGAGTACGTCGACATGTGACGGGTAACTAGGAAGTCCCGCTTGGAACGGAAAATCCTTCAACTGCATGATGGACGTCGGTAGATTCGTATGCAGCGACTATAGAGTCCGAAAAAAACAATTAGCATCACCACGCTAGAACCCTGTTCAATGATTGCACGCACCTTGTAGAGCACGGAGGAGGGTGCATCTGCAGCGTCGTCGTACTTCCAGATGCCACCAATGTGGGAACTCTTCTCAAATACCACAACATCATGTCCAACTTCTCTCAAGCTTTTGGCAGTGACTGCAACAAAACAATTGGGTGAGGCCAGGAAACAGCCAAGCACCAAGCATATGTAGCAACGTACTGATACCAGCGGCCCCGCCACCGATGATGCCCACGCGAACGCTCTCAATCGACTTTTGCGCCATTGCTCCGAATTGGAAATGAACGCTGGATGTCGGAATCTGGACTCGGATCGATTCGAGCCTCCACCATCCTACGTGCAAAGCTACAAAGACAAGGGTGGACCGATACATGGCATCAGCGCGTGCCGATAGGCTGACAGTCCAGATGTCTTCAAGCTGCTTGCGCATTTGACGATGCCCGTGAAAATTATACGATGTACTCGCCTGACGTTGTCTGCATCACTTCATCGCAATTGATGCAGACTTAGCTGGTACAGATCGTTAGTGCTGTGCTTGACAGTCGTTCACGCATCAGCAGATGAATTGGTGCATGTATCGACTTGACACAACCGACTCGGTTACTGAGCGCGAAAGATGTCCCCATCGTCTGTGCACGGCAACGCTTGAAACGGTTGCGTTACCACCGCAACCACGGTGGAGCAATGACCAATGATTTCTACGTAGATGAAGTCGTCACGACATGACCTCGCACTATGCACTGCACTTTGGTCGCCATTTTGGTTGTGGACGCAGGTGATCGCGGTATCCACGTGCAGGTTGGTGCGGTCGAACGATGAGTGTGCAGGGGTTCTAATGTACGCTCGAATACCTCGAGCTTTCAGATAATCGTCGTGACATCTAATGCAACGCTAAAAGTGTCATGGTGACAATGCTCTCTACTTCTTCAAATAGCCTTCCGCTAAATGATGAACATTGCGTTGGTTTCGCAATTACTCTCGTGATTCATTAGGGATAGTTGCTATCATCACCGTGAGCTGAGGGCATTGCCTGGTTGACGACATGAAGAAAATTCGCAGCTTGGACAGCAGTCTGGTGCTGAGCGGTCCACAATTGGGCGAACGGGTCAGATTTCCGATCTCCGCTAGGCGGCTGCTGTTCCTAGTGTGGATGAGCATTGGGGTAGCTCCGTTACTGCTACAGGCTAGAAGCTACGTGAGATTTGTGACCCCACACAAGATTTCAAGAACCCTTTTGCCCCCAGACATCGATGAACGAGAGACAACCGATTTACTAGAGCACTGTCCCGTTGAAGGTTTATTCATCGCTGGTATCTGGTGGAACGTAGTGCCATCATTTTATTATCCGGCCGAAAGTTATGGACGACTTTGCCACTTTGTCATACCCCAGTACAATATTCACGGCAACTATCGTCTTGGCGATGAAGTGACAAATGCCTCAGACATAGCACCATCCAGTTGTGCGGATAATAGCTATTCATTTTCACATTACTTTTATCATGGAAGTATCGGGTATTTCGCGTTTTACGAAGAGGCCAAAGGCACGTTCTGCGCCAACGATAGAACCGCCTATGTTTTAGTAGGAGGTTTGGGGACTTATGACAGCAATGGAGCTTCACTTGCTCATGATCGAGGTAGTACGGAGTATCGAGAGTCATACTGGTACGGTTTGAGCGGGTCCGTGTGGATAGCTTATCGCATTTTGATGTTAAGGAGAAGCTATATTTCTTGCAAACGATATGGCAAGCGGTGCGATCGTATGTGTGAAAGTCTCCGGCTAAATGACGCCGTGGTGTATGTTCAAGAAAGTATGAGGCTATCTGCATACGATGCCAGAAATTACCATCGATTGGCACTGCTGTATCTACTCGTGGAAGGGCTCATGGGTGATCTGTTTTTACTGATTGCGCAGGAGGGGGTTATCGGGCGCTTGCAATACATTTCACTGGGATACAATCTGTCTGGAGTAATGTCAATGCTTTTTGAGATGCTCGAAACCATGCACTGGCTTGGAGAACGACTGCGATGTTTGTTCAAGAGGCTTTTATTTAACTACGAAACGCTGCTTCTTGGTGAATTTGTTTGTGCGGGAGCAATGCAGCACTATCTCACAGCGTTAAATCGTTCAAAAGGCTTTAAGCATTCGGACCCAGCATCCCAACTAGTTTCACCATATGTATGGAGCTTGGTTGGGCATGGCGTCATTGTCCTTGGTTGTGTGCTAGTTCTTGTGTCCGTCCGATCTCTCGGAGCTATTATATTCATGCGGTGGAGGTATGGCCGCTTCGCAGTATTGATGACGCCATGCTGTGTGGACGCAACACTAGGAGTTCGCGGAAAACTCACGGTCCTGGGTGGATACTGCTATGAAAACCGTAGGTTGTATTACAAGCTTGCGACGTTAAAAGCGTTTGGGATGATGAAAATGGTGGAAGACGATGGACACGAGTATTTGGTGCTGCACAAGCTCTACTGGATTGTGATTCCGCGAAGAGATTTGTTTGTGATTGGATCAGTGCAAGGAAGGCGTGTTCAACCATGTCCTGAAAGGTTATGCACCGGAGTTGTGAGCTCCTTCACTCAGGTTTTGGGCGGTGAGGTTGGTGAATCGGGTTCTGTTCGATGGCTCCATGGGGCATTTGAAAATCGAGTTGATTTAGCACCAGCAACAATAAAAGTCGAGAGCATTCGATTGCCAACTTCTATCCAAGTGGGTTCCCCTCCAGCACAGTCATCTCGAGTAAAACCGAAATTCAGTCAACCGGGAGTCATTTCGATGAAAACATCATATCACTAAGGCAAATAAATGTGTACATATAGGCATCATGGATCAACTTATGTAGGTAAACGTCTAATGATGCAATACAGTAACGAACTCCAATTTTGGTTTGACCCACAGAAATTCGAGACAACACCAAGCCTGCTTGAGTATGAAAGCGGGTTGTCTTGAAGAGGATTTTGAATCACGGTTGCCAGTTGGATCAGCTCAAAGTGGTTTGAGAATTCCTGGGAAATTCCTGTTCCTGTTCGTGTGGATGAACTTGGGTTTGTTACCTTTGCTTGTGCAGCTAAGAAGCTTTATACAATTCGTGACGCCTCACAAAATATCTCTACATCTGATAGTCCCTACTAATGTAGTAGCGCATACTGCTGATGTCCATACGTGTTGCCCCGCTAAAAAATTATTTGTTGCGAATGTCTACTGGAACTTGGAACCTACACATTATTTTGACATAGGTAATGGCAAATTGTGTCATTTCGTGATCCCGCAGTACAACGTACACGGCGTTTACTTTTTGGGGACAGAACACACAAGACCATCGCCAAATACTCAAGGAGATTGCGAGGATGCCAGTTTTCCATTAGACTACTACTTTTACCACGGCAGCTTTGGATACTACGCGTTTTACGAGGAGGGAGTAGGGTCCTACTGCGCCAAAGATGAAAGCACATACGTGCTAATGACAGGCCTTGGAACTTACGACACCAATGGAGCAGCCTTGTCTACTGACCGTGCCGCGACAGGTTATCGGTGCTCATTCTGGTACGGAATATTCGGATCAATTTGGATTGCATTTCGATTTTGCATTCTTCGGAGAAGCTTTATCCTCTGTATGCGTCACAGTGAGAGATGTGAAAATACTCGTAGCACTGTTCGCCCGGCGGAGGTGTTGGTATATGTTCAAGAAAGCATGCGCTTATCGGCACATAATGCCACTAACTATCATCGACTAGTACTGATGTACATTCTGATAGAAGGTGTCATGAGTGAGCTTTTCATGCTTATCGCTGTGGAAGGACTTTTGGGGCGACTCCAGTACATATCCTTAGGCTACAACCTCTCTGGGGTGATGTCGATGTTGTTCGAGATGATGGAGTCTACACGGTGTCTTAGCGAGAAAACTCGGTGCTTCATGAAACGACTACTATTTAACCACGAATCTGTGCTGATCGGGGAGCTCGTATGTGCTGGTGCAATGCAGAAGTATCTTACATCACTGAATCGAACCAGTTTACGAGATTCAAATCCGCAAGCAATGGCAGCTTCCTACTACGTATGGGGTTTACTAGGTCACGGTTGCATTGTTCTGGGCTGTGTCCTCGGTCTCATTTGTGTTCGGGCGCTTGTAGCTATTATATATGTGCGGTGCCGACATGGTTCAATTGCTGTCCTAAGCGCACCATGCTGTGTTGATACGATAATTGGGGTGCGTTGCAAGTTGACGATGCTGGCCGGGTATGTCTACGAAAACAAGAAGCTTTACTACAGAAGCAATACTCTCACCGCCTTTGGATTTCTTCAGCTAGTAGAGGAAGATGGATCAGAGTACCTCGCTTTCCATAAACTGAATTGGATTTCACCGAAACAAGAATTGATTGTGATCGGTGTCGTGTCGAATCAACGGGTTACACCTTGTCAAGAAAGACAGTGTGATGGCCTCGTCAGTATGTTTAATCGTAAGCTTGGTGGTAGCATTAAAGTGAGTCACCATCGACATCGAGTTGCAAGCAACAGAGTTTCTGCTGGTCCAACTACGTTAGACTTGCTCCAGATGCCTTAGAGAAGCAGGTTTCTATGCTTGAGTAGTTCTGTCGTGAGTGTAGCTACATCAGCCCTTTGCTGTTTCATTCTCAGACATTGAGTGGTGTGGAGTGGACGCACATTAGAAACTCAGTTGGAATTCTGAAAACATTGAGACGTTCTTGGGACGGGCTATATTCCTCAACAAGGTCTTCCGACGAGGGTTTTGCGGCTATTGGTGTGGCTTGCCTGGGGTTGGTTCTAATGGTACTGCATGTGAACGGAGAGGTTATGGTACTAGTCGACATTAATTAAAACAATGGAACCATGACCAGCATTTAACGCCACCAATTTTATGAGTGACAAGAGAAAAGTGCAGCATACTCTATTGATACAAGTAATTGAATTTACACTCCCTCATGTAATGGTGGGTAATGCAAAACTACTCGCCATTCCTTTGACGGCAGTTTCTTGTTTTTTTAGTTGTTTTTACGCAAGAGTGAAGAATTATCAAAGCAGTTGCAGTGGATGAAGTCAAGTCGAGATGTACCAAAAATGACTAAGGTGAAGGTGCGTGTCATCCCAAGGCACGCAGGACCTGGTCTGGAAGCAACAACTGAAGGTTGCGGTGTGCTAATGTCTTCAAGAACGATGCTGATGTTGGTGTGGATGGTAATGGGAGTCTTGCCAATGACCCTGCAGATTCGAAGCTATGCAAAGTTTGTGACACCGCACAAGATCACTGCAAGTTTGGTAGACCCAGAGGACGGAATAAAGAAGACATCCGATATCTGGAGATTCTGTCCTGTGAAAGAATGGTACGCGGCTGGTGTGTACTGGAATCTCATGCCGACACACTACTATCAACGAGAAGATGGGGTTTTGTGCCACTACGTGATTCCACAATACAATGCGCACGGCAACTATTTTGTAGGCAACCAGACAACTCGACCATTTTCGACAAGCCCACCAGATTGTACAATAGAGAGCTATCCTTTCCAACACTACTTCTATCACGGAAGTATCGGCTATTATTCGCTCTATGGCGAGGTGAAAGGAACATATTGCCCCAAATACGGCATTGCGTACGTTCGTGTGGGTGGCCTCGGCACGTTTGATGTCAATGGGCCAGCACTGACAAATGATGGAGGAGATACCAACTATCGCAGATCATATTGGTACGCTTGTGCTGTGGCTATATGGGTTATCGTTCAGTGCTGGATCCTCCGTCGAAGTTTCGTGGCTTGCACCCGTTTTGCGAAGTCCAGCGACTTAATAAGTAAGCGCATGGGGATCCAAGAGGCTATGATCTTTGTTCAAGAGAGTATGAGACTATCGGCGCATGGTGCGAAAAACTATCATCGCATAGGATTGGCTTACTTGCTGATAGAAGGACTCATGAGCGATTTATTTCTACTAACCACCCAAGAAGGGATTCTTGGGCGTCTACAGTGCATTTCGCTGGGATACAATTTGGCTGGCATCATGTCAATGCTGTTCGAAATGATAGAAACAATGCACTGGCTTAACGAGAGGACCCGTTGCTTCTTCAGACGTGTGCTCTTTAACCACGAGACTGTTCTAGTTGGTGAGCTGATGTGTACTGCTGGCATGCAATTCTTTGTTACGTCTTTAAACAGATCAAGTCTCGAGCAGTGGCGACCAGAAGCGGAGGCAGTATCTTACTACGTCATGAGCTTGGCGGGGCATGGCATCATTGTAGTCGGGTGTGTACTAGTAATTATTTCTTCCAGAGTAGTTGGCGCCGTTGGATTTGTGTGGTGGAAGTTTGGCTCGCTGTCTCCTTTGATTGCTCCTTGCTGTGTAGATACTGTCTTGAGTGAGCGAAGCAAGTTGATCTTTTTGGGTGGCTATGCCTGGGAGAATGGAAAACTCTATTACAAACTCAGCACACTGAGAGCATTTGGGTTGCAAAAAGTAGTTGAAGAGGACGGAAGGGAATATCTTGCTATCTACAAGCTCCACTGGTTTTCTGTCCCAAGACAGGATTTAGTCGTGATAGGGTTTTTGTCAGGCTCGACTGTTTTTCCAGTCAACGAACGCCCAAGTGACGGCATTGTTAGTTTCTTCGGTGGCATGCTTGGTGGAAATGTGGGCGAGACTCGAAGTTACCACCGAATTTCAGGTAGGACTCTTCTCGAGGTTGAAATGGTTCCGCTATCATTAAATTCTACTTATCCTTTGTGCTTCTGCCTACTATCGTAGTGGTTCCGCAGACAGCATGGGGGGAATGATGCGCTGTGTTTGCTTGAGTTCTGGGCACTGAGTAACAGCCTATTCCACTTGGATCCCGTTGACAACTACATGTGAAGTTCGGTTGTGGATAATTAAGCGTAAAATGTATGGAGGCTAACGAAAAGGTCTTCCATTACTAGCTCATGCTCTAGTCCTTCGCTGCCGATTCCATGTCTTCTACAAGCCGAGAGCCGTGTTTCTTTGTCAGCCGCTCCGTCAACATTTCCTTGAAATCGTTCATGATAGCATTCTCACGCTGCTGCTTCTCCTCAAAGTTGATGAGTGCTAGCGCGCGCTTCTCTTCAGCCGTGTATACTTGGTTTTCCTTTCGGATACGAACAGCGTTCATACGTTTGTGGCGACTACCGCTCATCACGTAACCCAGATTTTCCAGATTCTCAATTTCCTCACCGTTCCAACCGACCTCACCACGACGCGGGATACGCATGTTCTTCTGGACGAACTGTGCAATAGCAGCACCTTCGCCAGGAAGCAGCGCTTTACCGTAGTTCATCGACGAAGCCGCCGCCGATTCTTCACCTGTCGAGAGCAGAGGTTTCGGTCCAATCTCCTCGTCATCTTCATCCTTGTGGGCGCCTTGTACCGCTTCTTTAAACTTAGCAGCTTCTCTTTTCTCATTTTCATCCGTGTCATTCATGCTGCGTCGACTGTCAGCGCTCAATGTGCGTTCTCTCTTCTGTGATGCCATTGAAGTATCTGACTCACTGCCACTTCGACTATCGTCACTCGCACTCTCGCTGTACGAGCGTCGACGTCGTTTACGTCTGCTCTTGCTCTGTTTCTTGTGCTTTTTGCTCTTCTTTGAGCTCTTTTTCTTATGAGAGCGACGTGAAGACTTGGATTTACGCTTGCTCTTTCTGCGTCGACGTTGTTCTTCCTCACTGTCCGAGTTAGAGACTTCAGATTCCGAGTCACTATACGACCTCGACCTAGATCTAGACCTGGATCTAGAAACTGACCTAGATCTGGCCCTGGACGGAGATGGTGTGGGCTCCCTCTTCTCCTTCTTGATCTTCTTCTTCATGGGTGGAGGACTGGGGATACTCGCCCAGATACTAAAGTCGATGGCTTCACGTTGTCTCATCCTCTCCTCGAAGAAGTCGTCAGTCTGATCATTGCCACTGTATCTTCCTCCTCTGTTTTTAAAACTTCTGGACCCGCTAGAGCCGCTGGAAGGTCCGTAGCGCCCCATTGGCTCTCTATCACCACGAAAACTTGACGAACTTTGACGCCCTCGACGCGGAGATCGCGAGTGAGAGCGAGAGCGCCGATCATTGCTTCGACTACGCCGACGTCTTGAGTTTCTGCGTACACTGCGGCTCCGGCTGCGGCTGCGTCGGGGAGACGGACTGCGGTAACGCCGGCGAGGACTTGAGCTCCTGCCCATGATGCTTTGAGTAATGGTAGTGGAGGTATCAATTTATATCGATATGGATTCAAAATATCTACTTTAACGGGTGAAAGGCGATTTTGACAAAAGATGATCAATTTTATGTGTGAAGCTGCAACTGCTACTTCAGGCGAGCATTGTTTGAATAGCGTCAATGCGAGCAAAGTACTCCTTCGTGACCTTATTGGCGATCGCCTTGCGTAGCTGCTTAACCTCGTTGTCGCCGCGAATGTCATCCAAGAACGATAACACTGCTTCGAACTCGTGCTCAATGCCTTGCGAAGCAGCAAGGGCCTTTGACCTAGTGATCTGAGGTGCTTTGCGCGCAGGCTTCTTTGGTGCAGTTGCAATAGCCGATCTTTCTTCTCCTCGCTCTTCCTTCTCAAGACGTTCTAGCTCGGCATCCACGTCGTACGAGTCCCATTTCGTCTTGAGCTTGTTGCCTTGCGAGTCAAAATGGTAATCTATAGCAGCGAATTGCATCATTAGTCACACCACTACAAAATTGCCGTCATCCGATTAATCGAGCAACTGCAGTTGCACTGCAAAACACTGCAACATACAGGAGTTCAACGTGGAATTGGCAGCAGGGCCCTCCTCCGTCTCGCCCGCCTCCTTTTTGGCCTCGTACTCTACCAACTCTTTCGCTTGCGTCTCCAAGTGCATCAGTCGGACTGACACTTCCGTTGCAATGAGTTCCACTTTTCGCAATAGCTTAATCGCCTCATTTCGCTCCTTCCGCTCACTGAGTTGATGCGCACCACAGCCACACCAAGAGCTCCGTTAGCACTTAATTCAATGAATTTACAGTATTTCCCACTGCAAATTCCAGCAGCTACTACCCAGTTACAATACAATTAACTCTACATACTTGTATCGACGGTACTGCCAGCACACAAGTGGCACGGCTGCCACCGCCGCCGTTGCTGCAGCTACTTGCCATCCTCGACTCACCATGTTCGAAATGATAGGCCAAAACCCCGTTTAATTCTACTAAGTACGATATATTTTATTTGAAATTTCTAAAATTTGGCTGTCAGTAAGAAAAGAAACGCGTTTCTAAAGCTTCGGAACTACCGTGAAATGGGCAAGAAGACCAACTGGACAACGGCCGAGGACCACGCACTGTGCCGCGTTTCTAAAGCTTCGGAACTACCGTAAAATGGGCAAGAAGACCAACTGGACGACGGCCGAGGACCACGCACTGTGTCGTGTGTGGCTGAGCGCCAGCGACTTGCAGCTGCAGAGTGGGGACCAGAAGGCCTCCAACTTCTGGAATGTGGTGCGCGAGCTGTTCCATCAAGAGGTGGAGACGGCAGTGGAGCGACCGCTTACGGGACTCAAAGTGCGCTGGACGCGCATCAACCGCGACTCGCAGAAGTTCGCAGGCATTTTCAATGAGATACAGCACAAGGGGATGAGTCAGACAGAAGAGAGCAGCGAAAATTCAAGTGACGCTGCTGCAGTGGCGCTACTGACGGAGCAACAGTGGATCGAAGAGGCCAAGGACATTTTCCATCGCATCTACAACGCGAAATTCGCCTTTGAAAGCTGCTGGAAACAATTACGTTACTCCAATAGGTGGATGCAGCTTTATGCCAACTCCTGTAACAATCCAGCGCTGGCTATGACTGCCCTCTCTACTGCAGCAGTGACGGAGGAGACTCGTGCACGGGCATCGTCTTCTAGCAGTGAGCAGGAAGAGATCACAACATTGGATAACGCTACAACGTCTTCTCCTGCTGTTGTGACATCTCCATCACCTCGATCTCACGAGACTTCATCTTCCGTTGGTGCAGCCGCGGTGGTTGCTACTGCGAGCCAGGCTTTAATGGATGCGAATGCGGCTGTCACCCCTTCTAACAAGCGACGAGCAGATGTGTCGCTGGAATCGCTCACTCCAGTCCAGAATCAAACTCATTTGCAAAGTCTGACTGCCACGTTGATTGAAGAGCTCAAGCGACAGAACGATCTCATGGAGGATCAGAACGCCATTGCACTGCTCAAAGTCGACGGTGAGATGATATCAGATGCTGAATCTCGACAGTGCTACCAATTGCTACAAGCTCGTTATTTGAAGAAAGCGCGTACAAACGGATACAACAATGGTAGAACCAGCACCTTGGTGTAAGTTCCGACACGACCTAGCCTAAAGTTACATATCATCTGATTATTGACAGCATTTCATTGGTCAATCCTAGCCTTCAAATCGGAATTCAGGTCAATGGAGACCAAGGACGTTGTGGCGGATATCCGACGATATTGGGGATCGGATCACGAATACACGGACGAGGAGTTGTTTGCAATCACTCAACACCAATGGAACCATGCGAAGGGATGCGACAACGCTGACAAGGATTTCGTGTTGCAGGTGGTGGCCTGTCGACTGGAGGAGGAGCTTCTGTTGTGGTTGTTGCAACCGCAAGCTGCAGATGCAGCGGAAGATCTGCAAAAACTGGTTAATGTTTGTGTGGATTTAACGACGGAGGGGACGGAGCTGTTGAAATCGATGTTGGATTCGTTATTGACGGCGACAGTTGTTCGAGCTGTTGGTTGTGATCGAAATGCCAAGAACCGGAAGCGACGTCTAGTTGAGATTGTGGAGAGGCTGGAAGGGAAGTTTATGAAGAACAAAGCATGGGGTATTTTACGAACGTTGGAGAAATGTGAGATAACCACGGAGGATGGAGGTGTTTGGTCGAAGTTTTTGGAGCTTCCGAATTTGCTAGATGCACGAGTGTTCAATTCACGAAGTGGTCGAGCTTTTATAGATGAAGCACGACAAATTATATCGCAGCAGCAAGCGGGACTAGCTGCTGTGCAACGACCTATTGATGATGTAGCGTTGGAAGGAGGGCAGAAATCAATTGCCGGTGTTTTGTGGGATATTGCGATGCAGATGGTGGAGTTAATTGAAGCAAAGACAGATTCTAGCGATACTACTGAGGAACCTATGGCTAGACTTGTCACTGCTTTGCGTTGTGTGGAAAGCATGGCTGCTTTGGAGAAGTATTTGGAGTCAAAAGAATCTTTTGGTTCAGCTTGCTCCATCGTTTCGTCAGAGATTGAAATGAACTTTGAGGATGTGGAACTCTCGGCTATCGAACAGCTTTCAAGCATTTGTTTTTCATTAGAACAAGAGCCGTCAATGTTGAGTGACATACTTGAAAAGGTCTTCGATGAGTTGTCAGCGATTAAAAGCCTTGATGTTATCTCCATTCAGGTATCGTTTCTTCTGGGCATGCAAATACGCTCAAAATGCTGCTTCGTAGATCACTGTGATTCTGCGAAAGAAGAATTCGCGCGTCGGATTAGAGGATTATTTAATCGCCTTACAGGCAAAGAGAATGGTTTGGAGCACACTGCATCGCTAGTTATTCTGTCTGCGTTTTGCCCCGGACAGATTATTCAACAGTGCATCCGCGGCGCTCAGACTGACGTTCTACATCACAGTTTGTACTTGAATGTATTACGTGCATCCCCACTGCTCTTGGATTGGAATGAAGCAGCTGGAGGTGAATCAACCACTCTACTTGAGTGCGAGTTGCAGCATACATTGCTCGATATTTCGAGTGACCAGAGCAGGTTCGACCGAGAAAGCCAGAATGTGATGTCATTTCTCCTATCCCTTGTTGAGATTAACTGCAACAATTCGCCAAAGCGGAGCGCTCCAGTGATGAATATCACAAACCTTCTAGAAAGAGTGATTAATCCGATTCAGTGGTGTTCCGATCAAAGTATGGAGATGCAGCTGAATTTTCTTACATTGATCCAGCAGTTCTATCAGCACCTAGTGGTGTCCAATACTGATCTAGATATCAATTCTTCTGTACTGGAGACTTCGTTCAATGTGTGCTTAGCAGAGGTGAGCTCAATGCACGATAGCGATCCGAGACTTGGAGTTCTTGTTCGCGAGAGATTTCTCTTGCTTCTCAAGAATATCATGGAATTGATGCCTGACCCTGCGTTGATAGTCACGTTAGAAAAATTGGACATGCCACTCAAGCCGTCATTATGGACTTTGATTAGTCTTTTTAACAGTGATCTGGGCAATGACGAATCTTGCAATGGTTTGAAAGATGTGACTACAGTTGAAGCTTATCTCCAAGAGAAATGCGAGAGTGATTCACTTGCCCCGATACCATTGCCAAATGTGATTTCTGCTATCCAAGTTCTTCTCTGGGGATTACTCTGGGATTCTACGTTATCAGATAACGTGTCTGTGGAGTCCGCTAAGGCTGAAGCATTAAGGTTTTTACATACTGTTGCAGGATATGAGTTTTTGGGAATGGATTCTGAGGCGCAAACAGCGAAAGGTACTCTCTTGATTCAATCTGCGGTTGCAGAAATGATGCTCGAGTGTGGGAGTGTTCTCTTCCAAGCTTTCCTCAGCAACATAATCCCGTATCTGCTGGAGCATGGATCGACGGAATTGCCACTAGAAGAGAGACTTTCGATTCCCAAATGGGCTACTGACAAGTTGTCGGTGCAATTTGAAATTGAACTACAAATTCCGTGTCGGCTCGTGTCAGCTCACGTATTAATGCGCTACGTTGCAAAATGTTGGCGTCTTTCAGGCGTTGTCAACAGCCAGCTAGCTACGCCATCAAATGCGCTGTTGGTGGAATCTCTCGGTCATGTGTTAGCGACCCACGACCAAGCTATTACATCTTCACAGGGATCGCTTTCCGGTACTCTGTTCTGCATTCAGTGGCTATGTTTCCTCGTCTCGGCTGCGTGTGAGCTGCACTTGGATACGCTGTCAACATGGCGCATTGCTCGAACACAATTGGAGCTCTCACTGCTTCGTTCTCTGCACCAGCTAGACCAACTGAAGGAAATATCGGCAGCTGAAGCTCGTTTCAGCCAGTATTTCGTTGCAACACGGCTGGCTTACTTGCCTGTCAGTCAGTTCGAGCAGGTTTTCAACTTTGTAGCGAGCAGAGCAAATAACTAATAGGTACTTAAAGTAGTCAACATGAAAACGCTGCTCTTTTGTTCACATGTTAGCTGGATGAGCGATCTCCGAGGAATCTACAATTAGGCACACAACTCGTCCACAATGTGGTTGGAAAGGATGTGGTGAGGGTCTAGCTCATCGCGAGCCTTCTTGAACTTGTCGAGCGGGTATCTCTTCTTGAGACGGTTGCGCATCTTTTGGCGTTCGGCGGCATCCTCAGGCCACTCGATCTTCGCCCAGTGCTCTGTTGCTCCGAACGGCTCCATGAAGTCACGGTACGTGGCGTAAAACTCCATAAAGCGGTTCCTGATAGCCGTGCGAACCTTCTTCTCCGCAGTTGGCAAGTACAGGATAACACCCACCCATGAGAAAATTTGGTCAGGGTTGGAAGACGACGCAGGACTCATTAAAGAAGAGCTGCGAGCCGTCCAGCGCTGCTCGATCGGGGAGTGAGCCGGGATATCCTCCTCATCAATGCGTTTGAGAAGCTTTTCCATGAAGTCCAGCTCTAGCGTACCAGTGGTCGGGAACGAGACCTCCTCAACGAGCTGCTGGCCACCGCAGTCAAAACCAATGATGTCGTCCGAGTATGCGACGCGGTAGCCTTCACTGAGCTTCCAGAACTGCTTCTCCACCTGGTTCACACGAATGACGTGTTGCTTATCGAGCGGGTTAATCTCAAGCAGTTTGTCACGCATCTTTGTGAAGCTCCAGTCGAGATAATCCGGTTCAGGTTTGCCCTTCGTCAGCTCCAAATACAACTTGCGAGGAGCTTCCATGCGTACCTTGTCACTGTTCTTGACCGGCGGATAAAGTTTGTCATTCAACGGCTCATCTTCTTGAGCACGACGACACTGCACCACCACGACCGAGTCAGTGTATGGGATCCACATGTAGCGCAGATGCTGGTACTCCACGAGCCAGCGGTTGTGGTTCTTGCGGATCTCATCCAGCGTCATGACAGTAGTCTTCTCAATTAACTTGTGCATGGGAACACACTGCAGCGTGACTTTAGTCACCACTCCAAGCGCGCCAAGTCCACACTTGGCAAGTGCAAAGAGCTCCGGATTCTGCGTAGCACTGAGCGTCATCTTGCCCTTTGCAGGGGTCACAATCTCCATCTCAACGATCTGATCATCAATAGGCGGGATACCGGCGCCCGTTCCGTGGCAACCAGCCTGGCAGATGCCGCCTACTTGTTGGTCACGGATGGATGCGACGTTCTGCATGGTCATACCATAACCTCGCAGCTTGTCCAGCAGCTCTCCAACAATATAACCAGTCTCCACCGTCACCTGCAGCTTCTCCTTGTCCACTTTGAGGATCTTGTCAAACAACGCCAGCGTCATCAACGCTTCATTAGCGTCACCAGCTTTCCCGGAGAACCCCAAGCCATTGGGCGATACGCCAGCGCCCATGCAGCGGAGCTTCTGCTTCTTGGCATGATACGTCTGCAGCAGCTTCTCCACTTCGTCCACCGTCTCAGGCACGTGGAAATTCTTGGGACGACACTCGTGCGTGGCCGACCAATTGACGAACTCGTGGTGATCTTCGTTCAGCGCGAGTGAAAGTCCCGCGGCAGCCAGCGTCGCACCAGCTGCAGCGAGAAGTGCAGTGTTCTTGAGAGATCCCCGTGAGGGAGCATATGAGTGCAGATTGGCTGTCTGCACAGCGCGGAGACTGCGGACGCGGCGAGCAAGAGCTGTCGGCTTTAACATGGCGGATCCAAAGTGGGAATGACGCAAATGTCTACTATTCAGAGTATTTGATTACTGAATCATGAATATCATGGTTATGCACGAATCAAACCCTTGGAAACCACGTGCGATTCAGAAAAAACAGCCTACCGGAGCTGAACACGTACAAGATGGCATCCATGTGATGGTGATGCAGCATCTGTCCTTCAGTCCTTTACCGTCTGCATAAGCATGGATCTTTCAGACATTTACGCGGGGCAGTTGGTTTGGATGAACTTGACAGCCGCGTGCCAAGCCTTCATGACGGCCGCCTTCGTCGCGGCGTTCTCCATGTCTCCACGGTGGACCCAGCCGTGGTTCTGGTCAGCAAAGAGCAGCACGTCCGACTTGGCGCCAATATCGGCGCGTCCTTGGAAGATCTTGTGCACACTGCCGTTAGGCTTGACGAAGTCTGGGTCATCGCCAGCGGCCATGAGCAAGTCCGACTTGGCGCCAATATCGGCGCGTTCTTGGAAGATCTTGTGCACACTGCCATTAGGCTTGACGAAGTTTGGGTCATCGCCAGCGGCCATGAGCAACTGCGGCACCTTGACGCTCTCCGCGAGCTTGTCGACAGCGCCGTCTCCCTTGAGCATGTTCTCAACGATCCACGTGGGGTGGAAAGACACGTGGCCCACCACAACCGGTTCAGCCTGTGTGGTCTGTGTAGCGCCCACCCACGAGCCCCAGCACATGCCGTAACTGATAATACGCTCGGCCCCGACCTCGCCCTTGAGGTAGTTGACGGCGTCCTGAATACGAGGTCCGAACTGCTCCGCGAACGTGTACTTCTTGAACCAGTCCACGAGCCCGTTCGTGTCGCTGAGGTAGTCGCCGTCCGTGAGGTCCACGACCACGACAGCGTAGCCGAGCTTGCCCAGTGTGTCGGCATCGGCCTTAGTGCGTCCGCTGTCCAGGCCGTAGATGTCCGGATACGCGATGACGCCTGCCTTGGCAGTGGCAGGGCCCGTCACGTAGATGTTGGTGTTGCCAACCTTCTTCATCACGCCGATGTGGTCGGCCGGGTCGCGCGCAGGCTCAGCAGTCACGGGGCAGCAGCTCATAATGATCAGAGACTTGTGTGCTTGGAGGCAGATCTTGGAATGATTAGCAAGCTACAGTACTTTGTAACGGTTCTTTTCTGGTGGTGTGATTGGGCAGACCCACGGGTTCAAAATTTCTGAATTCAACGCACTTCACTTGAGGTTTGTACGTGATAAAGTCTAAATTCTGAACCCGCGTGAAGGCGTTTGTAGCCATCTCGTCACTTCAACATGGGGAGCATCTTGGTCAAGTCTCCTGTAGAGAGTGCGACGACGACTAAAGGCGTCTTTGCGCCGTCCTCTCCGACGAATTCGCGTGTCGTAGTCCCCGCTCCGACTGACGAGCAACTAGATCGTGAAGAGGAACTGCAAGCCCAGAGGTCAGTCCAGGTGTACTAGCTCAGTTGGGCAATTCTGACACTTTAGTTGATTGCTACAGAGAGCAAGAAGCCACTCAGAAGCAGAAAGCAGCGGTAGATCACGTTGTGGAGAACCTCTTCCCATATGCACCAGTGACGGTGCAGACACAAAAGTATCCGAGTTCGAGCGCCAAAGCTGGTCAGTCTTACCTCTGGATCACAGTAGATGAGGCAGAAATCAAGAGAATAGGAGGAGGAGCGAGTCCTATACGTTATCCTGTTGGTGTAGCAGTAGATATAGATGGCAACGTATTCGTTTCAGAGGCGGGTAGTACCCCTAAGGCCAAAGCGAACGAGTCGCAGACCCCGTACAAAATCTCAGCTGAAAACATCTTGGACTTTGCAGCGAACAAGAAAGTGCCGCCTGTGCTGAAACCACCCAAGCTGGTAGAAGCGCAACAAATGGAGCTAGTTGTCAAGTGGAAGAAGTCGACGGATTCAACTGTTGATCGGTATGAAGTGCAGTATCGACGAGCGGACAGCCCCAACAATGCTTGGGCTGGATTAGCAGTGGTCACTACATGGAAACATGTCAGTTTAACCGGCATGAAGTGTCATACTCCTTTTGAATTTCGAGTTCGTGCACGAAATCCTGGAGGATGGAATGAATGCAGTGATGCAAGCGAGATTTTCTGGACGTTACCAGGACCCCCAGACGTTCCACGCCAACCCATTGCAGGTGCAGTCTCCAATACGTATGCAAGTATTTTTTGGTTCCCTGTCGAAGCAAATGGAGCTCCGCCTGTTATTTATTCACTAGAGGTGAGAGAAAGTGGTGGAGGACAGCAATCATCCTTTCGGCAAGTGTACGAAGGAGTTAGCACTGGTTTTGTTGTTGGAGAACTCTCTCCAAAAACTATATACACTTTTCGTCTCCAGGCATCAAATTCTGTGGGAGCTACTGTATTCGTTGAGAGCAAACCTGTCAAAACTATGGCGTATGGCAAGCCTGAAATCGTGGAGCTTACAAATGCTGAGAAAACCGCAGCCTATGATCGCTGGGTACAATGCTGGGACCCCAAAACAGAACAAGTGTTTTACTTTAATAAATTCACAAGCCAGCGCGTGACTGAAGAACCTCCGGAACTGGTGGTTGTTCGAGAGGAAAAAGGTCTAGTTAATGTTGAAGAAACTCCAGACATGATTTTCAGACGGAAGCGATTTCGCTTTCATCGAGAAGTTCGGCAAAACATGCAAGGTCTCAACTTTGGTAGCATCATGAAGATTGAGATTCAGCGCGAGTCTATGTTTGAGGGGACCTTGAAATATTTCCAGCCTCTCACCAAGTCAGATTTGGTTGCAAAACCCAAGATTTCATTTGAAAACGAGCCGGGAATCGACTCGGGTGGGCTCTCAAAAGATTGGTTTCTGCAAGTTTCTAAGCTCGCTACCCACAAAGATCGACGGTTGTTTAAACTTTGCGACGAAGGACTGTTTGCCATTGATATTTCATCATCACAACTTGCCCAGCAATACAAATTTCTTGGCAAATTTATTGCAAAAGCAATTTTTGATAGGCAAACTCTTGATTTGCCCTTGTGTGACGTATTCTACAAGCGATTGCTGCAACTACCGACAGGTATGGATGATCTTCATCAAATGGATTCACAATATCACAAATCATTGGTGTGGATGCTTGAGAATGATATCGAGGACGTGATTGATGAAACTTTTAGTGTGGAGATGGAAGGCGCTGGGAAGAAGCCTACGATTGTAGACCTAAAGGAAAATGGCAGAGATATTCCTGTCACGGACATCAATAAGAGAGAATATGTGGACCTGGTGGTGCAGTGGCGAACACAATTTGGTTTTCAAGTACAAATGGATGCTTTGGTACAGGGTTTTACTACACTCATTCCTCTCACTGCCATCAAAGCATTTAATATGGCAGAATTACAAATGCTGGTAAATGGAAAGCCATCGATTGATGTGGAAGAATTACGTTCCTGTACAGTTTTTCAAGGTGGCTATGACGAACACGCACAAGTCGTACTCTGGTTATGGCAAGCTCTGCGTGAGTTCACGATCGAACTGCGTGGTCAGTTCCTGAAGTTCATGACAGGTACAAACAAAATCCCGCTCGATGGCTTCGAGCCACCGTTAAACCTTACCAAGTCAGATCTTGATCCGCAGGCATTACCACGAACGCATACATGCTTCAATCAACTTGTGCTTCCTGAATACACCAGCTACGAAACACTTGTCGAAAAAGTTACTTTCGCGATTACAAATGCGGAGGGTTTCGAGCTTTCTTAAGAGCCAATGCTGACTAGGTAAACGCCAATGGATTGTTGTTTATGTGTTCTACAAGCTCGAGGCCATACTTGCACTTGCGAATGCACCACTTAGCTAAAATCGATTCCCTGGGCAAGCGGAAGCTCCTTGCTATAGTTAATGGTGCACGTTGATCGGCGCATGTACTGCTTCCACGCGTCGCTGCCCGACTCGCGGCCACCACCAGTCTCCTTTTCGCCGCCGAAAGCTCCACCAATTTCAGCACCACTCGGGCCGATGTTGATGTTCACGATGCCACAGTCCGATCCCAAAGGACCAGTCCACTTAAAGATTGCCGCCTGGTTCTTCGTGAACAGGGATGACGACAAACCTTGCGGGACAGCGTTGTTCTTCTCAATCGCCTCCTCAATCGTCTTAAACTTCAACGCGTACAGGATTGGCGCAAAAATTTCTTTCTGGACAATCTCGGCATCGTGGGCGATAGAAACAATGGTGGGCTCCACGAAGTGTCCCTCGCTGTCGATCTTCTTGCCACCGGTCAGAATCTGCACAACAAATAATCAGCAATTGTGAGAACACAGTCATCCACACATCACATTTGCAGCAGTGAGCTAACCTTTCCACCCTGCTTCTTGATAGAATCGATGCCATCAAGGTAGTTCTTTACAGCCTGAGTGTTGTGCAGTGGGCCACACAGAACACCATCCTCCAATGGGTCGCCAATCTTGACGTTCTGGTACGCAGAAACCAGACGTTGTAGGAACTCATCGTGGATATCTTCGTGGAGGAAGAGACGACGGAGCGACGTGCAGCGCTGACCAGCAGTTCCCACAGCTGAGAACAGCGTAGCACGCAGCGCCATCTCCAGGTCCGCGTCCTTGTCAACGATCATCGCATTGTTACCACCCAGCTCAAGGATGGTCTTGCCAAAGCGGGATGACACCACTTCGTTGACGTGACGGCCCACCTTAGTAGAGCCCGTGAAGGAGATCAGCTCCATACTCTTGTCATGCAGCATCGCCTCACCCACTTCCGCGCCGTTTCCACAGATCAATGACGCAATGGCACCAGGGTGTCCATTGCGCTCGAGCACATCAGCAATGATCTTGGTGCACGCTACGGACGTCAGCGACAGCGATTCGGACGGCTTCCAAATCTGCGTGTTGCCACACACAAGACTCAACGCCGCGTTCCAGAACAGCACTGCACAAGGGAAGTTGAAGGCCGTGACGATGCCCACATGGCCCTTCAGCGGATTATAACGCTCCATCATGAAGTGGCCAGGACGCTCGGAAGGGATCACGGAGCCATTCAGCGTGCGACTGAGTCCCACTGCGAAGTCGCAGATGTCAATCGCTTCTTGCACCTCTCCAACGCCCTACACAGCACAAAACACATCAGTACCATACACAACCAGTACGAAAGCCTAGTAACGCACCTCCACGTAGATCTTGCCCATTTCTAGTGAGATGAGCTTGCCCAGAGCGTCGCGCTTGTTGCGCAGCTCCTCTCCGATCTGGCGCACAATCTCTCCACGCGCAGGAGCCGGCAGGTCGCACCACAAAGGCTTGGCGTCGTCCATAGCCGCCACCACCTTCTGGTAGTCTGCCTTGTTACCAGCACGCACGCTGGCGATGGCTTGGCCGTTCACAGGACTCACAGACGTGTACACGTCGCCGCTACCAAACCACTTTCCGTTGTACACGCCGTGATTCTCCTCTTTGAGACCCAACTCGGCCAGGAACGGGAACTGCGACGCTGTGGACATTCGACGTCGCGCCAAGTGCGTCAGGATATGGGACTGCTTTCCACGAGCGAGACTCAGCATCGTGTCGATAGGAACTGGGACTGCTGCAGACGACGGCAAATTCGATTGTGGCGGACTGTGGAACTTCAACGAGGCTTGGTGTGGTGCACACAGTCGGGATGAACTTCTTGACATCCAATCCTGTGTTTACCTTTTGAATTTCAGGACTATCAGTAGGGTACTGATAGTGCTATCTCGAACTCGTTTGATTTGACCAAGGTGACCATATCAACACAATACGAGATGCTTGCCTTAACTCAAGGTGCTTGTTGATGTATGAGATTTGATGAATTTGAAAGGGAACTTGGTCATATTGGCTTTGTGTATTCAGCACTAGGTATATGTGCAAATGTTCACTACTGGAGACCTGCTAATTACCTTGGAAAGTTTGCTTCTCAAACAAGGACAGCGTCAACGTGGACAGGAAGGCTGGGAATGATCGACATGTAGTCAAGTAAACGAAGACACGCTTGTCGATCTGCGCGCAGAAGTCGCTGTCCAGCAACTCCAAAGAACCGTTAGCTTCCATGCGCACCAATAGTTCGTCGTCCTCGTGCTCGGCGTACACAGAGCGCAGTCGAAGCAGCTCCATGCCGTTACTCTTTTTCAGGTCCACCTTGTAGCCTGTCAGTAAATACACAGCTTCGCGATATTGTCGAATTTGGTCGCCAAACACCTGAACGAACATGGAGCTATAAGTTAGCGACCAATCCCTCAGTTTTATTGCAAACAGTGTAGTGAACGTGTACCTGTTTCAGGCGCTGGTTGAGCTTCTTGAGACCTTCCACAGTATCATACGAAGTTGTTGTTGTAAGTTTGTCCTCAGCAGGGACACTCAGAGACTACCCAAGCAAGTAAATATCGTGGTTAATAAACCCAAAGGGAAAGACTCACGAAAAGTTATCAGCCAGGACTCACCTCAGTGTCATCGCCGTCAGTGAGTTTGCTAAGTCTTGCCCTTAGTGCCTCATTTTCTTGGCGCAGTTTTTCAACGTCGCTAGACATGGTCTTGCTTTGAAGCAGCTCACGTGTTGGGTTTACAGCTAAATGCACGATCTTCGTCGTTTCGACGTTGAACTCGCCTCGACCAAGTCGTTTCTCATAGATCCCCAGCTCCATCTCGGCCTTTTCAAGGTGCTTCGTCAGGTTTCCATTCTCCTGCTTTGCATCGGTGAGTGCTTTCTCCAATCGCTCGATCCGGGCCTCATATTTCTTGACAGCAGCAGGTGTTGCCATAGATTTTTGGGTTGACTCCATTCCCTTGATTAGCTCTTGCGACTGTTTCAGTGATGACTCCAGAAGGGCAACGCGCTTCGTCGTGAGTTCATTTGCCTCTTTGTCATCAAGATCCTTGCCATAAGTTTCAAGGATCTCTACCAGCTCCGCATTCACCTTGCGTAAATGTGTGACCACATTGTTGGATCCATTCATTTTCTCCTGGATCTCAGCTAACTTCATTTCAAATTTTGCGCAGTTGTTACCTGATGTGATTAAGTCGCTCTGAAGCTTTTCACATTGCTTCTCCAGCCGCCGACGTTGAATCTCTACGTTACTCTTCTGTTCATAAAGAATCTCGAAAGCATTCTGACGAGCTTTATAGAGTTCAATTGCTGCTGCCGCTGGCCGGCTCTTCAGGTCTTCCAACGTTACTCCACCTGCAAATGATCAAGAACGACGCATTAGGCCTTTATCAGGAATGGAAGAATGAAATGCTGCTAAACTCACTCTTCACTTCCTTCACAACAGGCTCAAAGTAATCATAAAACTGCTTGTGAGCCTCTTCCACGAGAATAGCACTTTCCTGCAAGCCCAAAGTTGACAGGTCAACATCTTTCACAAAAGTTCGCAATTGTTTCATAATCAACGTACAATGCGCTTGAGTGATTGCGCGTTCCGTTCTTCACATTGTTGTAGTTTCTGAGTCGTCTGGTACAATTTTTCTTGCAGAATGGAAGAGGAACGGGATGCCTCGATCAAGTCCACCAGCTTCAGTACACATAACAAACAACACAATACAGCAGAATATGAGGATTTCCTTCTTCGAGATCAGCAGTATAGAACATGTACACACCTCAGCCTTAAGTTTGCGCTCGGTTGACTGCAACTGCATAATCTGCTCGTTTAACTCGCGAACGTCACGCGCGTTTTCCAACGTTTCTTGAGCACCAAGCAAACTAGAAGCTACATGTTCAGCCTCCATGGTCTTTTGCTTTAATTGTGATTCTAGTAAACGAATCTTTGATTCGAGAATATTGTCCTCGCTCTGAGGAACATCAACACGAATAAATACGCAACAAACACGAAACCAACCCAATATTGAATAACACTAACCTGAGATGACGTCGAGGACGAGTCTTGTGCAGCCTCCAGCTCGTCCTGCAGAAGCTGGATCTGTCAAGGCAGCACAGTTCAATAAACAAAATCAGCCGCACGTTCTCCACAACATTGAATACATCTCTTCAGTACTTTTGGATTTCCCACCTTCATTGCTGACTGCCTAGTCTGCGTGCGCAGTTGGCTAGTCGTTTCCAGAGCCTTTTCCTTCCACTCGTTCAGTTTTCCCTCCACAAGTTCCAATTGCGCTTCCAGCTCCACCACTTTCTTCTCCAATTGCAATTTCTCCGCTGAATGCTCATTCGTAATAGTTTTGAGCTCTTTCATTGTTTCTTCCTCCTCCGTCACGGCATACTTGAGCTGACGCCGCATTTGGTCCAGTTGCACATCTCTCTCTTTCAGCTCAATCTGATGGCGCTGCGAGTTGGTCTCCAGCTGGATTTTCAGCATTTCCACTTCCCGTTTCAGCTCCTCATTCTGCCAGGACACCACACCGTCACTATATTTCCCAGTATCCTTCAAGTACAGATATAGTCCCACCTTGGAGACTGCAATGCTCTCAATTTCGAGCCGTTGGCGCTTGCTCTTCCTCAAACTCTCCGTCTCTTCCGTCTGCTTCACTGTGTCATTGCAATAGTCCAAAGATTCGTCAGCTTCAGTCTGTAATGTGCTGTATTGTAGCTATCGCACCTCTCAGCGTTTCCTCCAGCTCTCGCACGCGTTCCTGGAGTTGTTGAGTATATTCAGGTGAGAGTTTGCTGTTGTTCTTGGATGGCGTGTTCATGTCGTCCAGGAAGGTGCTGTTGCTTCCACCTTTCGACTACAAGAGAGACAAGAAATGGAGACACAGTTTAGCGTTTAATTTCAACCACAGAGAGGAACACAAGGATGTATTAGAGTGAGGCAGACCTGCATCGAGCTGCTGTCGTCCACGAAGAACACTTGGGACGGGTCTTTGGGGATCGGTGAGCACAGGAACGACGAAGACAGCGCCTTCCGCTTACCTTCGGCCATCGCCCACGTTAATATGGACTTTTGGCGCGGGATTGGTGCAACATTCCTACGACTTTTGCTCGACACTTTCAACGCCATTTCAAATTATATCTATGGGCGTATATAACGTCCACTGGCGGAGGCCTTCAATTTTGTCTTTCAATTTCGATCTGCATGGCTTCCTCGACTGTCGACGGTGTGTGCGTGCGCTACGCGTGTCAATGCGGGCACTTGGCGCCCGTGGGCTCTCTATTCTTTAGTGAAACATGCGAGAAGCTAGTGTGTCGTCTGCCACGCTGCAGTGTGGAGGAGTTTGAGTCGTATTACTGCGGGAATCTGCTTGTGAACCTGCCATCGAAGGAGGCGAGTATGTACCAGAACCGCTCGAGTCGCTGCTTCAGCTGTCCTACATGCGAGACAGCGCTGTCCACAGCCTTCCATGAGAGTGAGCAGCGCTTCTTTTTCCTGTGTGCGCATTGTCGCTGGGATTCATTGGAGTTGGGGCTGGCAGACGATGACCCAGACGCTCTGATCATGACAGCCATCACGCGGGAGCGTCAGTCAGCTCACGAAGACGTCTTTCAGGCGCTGCACTCACACTACGCGACGATGTCGAGCTCCTCGACCAATGGAGGTGTATCTGGGACCTCTGGGGCATCTTTTGGACGCAGTAGCTCTCTTCAATTCCTTGCAGACTCGATGAAAGAGCTGCAACGCGAGCATCAGATGAAGAAATTCAGGTTGCAGAGGATGGCAGAGATGGGAGGGTGGAAATATGATCAAGCACTGGCTAAAGTGCAGGAGAAAGAGAAATGGCTGATGGAGCAGAGGCGAGAACATCAGTGGCCCGAGCTGACCAAACAGCTGACGCCACTGCAGACGCAAGGGACTTCATGGGGTGAAGATACACCCGAAAAGACCCGGGAGGTGTTGGAGAAACTCTCGCAGAAACGAGATATGGGAGCGGTGTCAACGCTGCATCAAAGACTGTTGAACCCATTGGATCAGTCGCGTGATGCTGACAGACTCTTTCCTAGTCGACCGCTGCTACGTGTGAAGCGGACGTGGCGATGTGTTGAGTCGATTGAACGTGGCACGGCGGGTATTCTAGTGAAGCCCCAGATCAGCCCTATGAGTGGTGACAGCTCGCTGCCTGTGTCGGCGTCGTGGTTTAAGAAAGCCAATTTGGCAGCGCAATACGTGCCCGTCGTGACGTTCCAGCGACTGCCATACCGCACTCATGCTCCTGATTGTGTTGAATGCGTGTTACTCGTGGAAAACCCACTAGACGATGCCATTCGAGTTACATTTCGAGTTCCTCCTGCGAGCATTGAACCAAGAGGAGACGATACTGAGAATGGACAAGTAGGTCATTTGTGAGGCGTATCGGCGGTGCAAAAACTAACGATTATGTTTCTTTAGGTTGTGCTGCAAGATTCCACTCCGATCATCGTTGGACCTTATGAAGATCCGAACCTCGCGGATGCTTTCATCGATGATGAGCCACCGTTCGGCACCAATGGTGACCAGCACAACACAATGTTGCTCCAAGCTACCCGAAACCTTATCAAAATTAAGTTTTCCGTAAGTCTTCCTGTTGCTATAGCTTGAAGTCTCCAAACTAACGAATGTGTTGCTACTGCATCGTTCCTGTTCTTGCAGCTTACTGTCGATGCAACTGCACTTCCGACTTCGACCATTTCAGCACGATTCATCATGGATACGGAAAAATTTGACGAAGATGCGAATGAGGTCATCGAGAACTCGCTTCTGAGTGTCCCGATTGTTATCACTGCCCCAATCCCGCAGTAATGCAATGCTTTGATGGAGTATTTCTCGCCATTATGATAATACTACTAGTTTGATGCTGTGAATGGCAATGACGTAGTAGTTGGTGCTTCGAGAATAGGCGCCTTTTCACTTTCAAAGGCATGGATCTGCCAGCGGATTTGGACGGATTCCACGACGTGTTAAAGCGCAGGATCCGTGATCAACTCGAGATAGAGGATTGTCGCCTCGACCAATTGTCTGAGATTAAGGTGGCAGCTCAGAAAGCTGTTACTGCTCGTGTAAGGAAATGTTCATGGTTTAGGAGGACAGGTGTCGATTTTTGTCCTTACACGGTCTAACTTAATGAGCAGGAGATACGTCACATTGTTGGACAAACGGGTTGTTTTTGCTTGGATTGTTTACTTCATCGAAAACAAGAATGGCGAATTGGAGATGTCAATACTGCAATCGTAGGACCAAGAGATCAGTGGCAGCAATACACATGGGGGAATGCAGAACGACAGTGTTTATACTCAGAGGATTCAATTTTCATGACCAAGCCAACACCCACACCGTCTATTTCGGAGAAAATCCGAGTTCACGACTCCAAGAAACGAATTTGGACGATTGATCGAGATGCAAAATTTGTTGCTGTACGTATCGTGAATCTTTGTTGCTCTAGATGAATATCTTTACGTAACCCTTTCTTGTGCTCTTTGGTTCACTGCAGATTACGTCAGGAAAATACCATACACTTATGCTCAGCGGTAGATATTGAAGTAAAGCACGTCGATAAAATTTCTGGAGCTGACACTTATGCTGTTGGAATAGAGTCGGCATCCATATTTGCAAGTGGCGACAACACTTACGGTGCCCTTGGGATTGCTGGACTTACCTGCACTGGCAGATCCTCACCGGCCAAAGTGGACACTGGGTTAACTGAAGTTGGAGGTTCCGTGAAAATTATTGCCGCCAGTGGCTTCGCTTCTTTTGCCCTTGTTGGTTTGTTGCTCGTATTTAAATTGAAAGATACTTGTGCCGATGCAAGTCTAATGTCTCTGGTTTAGTCTTGTCGATTCCCGATTCACTGCAGCGGCCAGCTTCAAGGGATGGACGGCAAAACCGTGGGCAGCTCTCTTCGATCGAAAGGATGGCCCAAGATCGGATGCACTCTCTTCAGCGAGCGTCATCTCAAGCAAAACTGGACTTTACTACGAATTCGGTGGCCGTAAATCACCGTACGATGAATTTTACGTGACGCGAATCAACTCGTTTATTAACTTGTGTTTACTACATCTACACAGTTCTTTCGTGGGGTCGAGGAGATTATGGTGTATTAGGACATGGAGACACGGAGTCATCTGCCGTCCCTCGAATTTTGAAGTTTTTCAATGCAATGCGCGTCACTGGCGTGAGTGCTGGTTTAAATCATGTTCTGGTCCTTACAGAATTGGATGGAGTCTACGCATTTGGAGACGGGAGTCATGGGAAGTTGGGCATGGGTACGTAAAACTTCAGTTGTGTTGGCAAGTCATGTTTTCTTGTACCTAACAATGTTACCAGGTGATACAAATCCTCGATTGTCCCCTACTAGAATTACGAGCCTGGATGGCTTAAACGTAGTTCATGTTTCAGCTGGCGACGAACACTCATTTGTCATGACTGGTGAAACTTTCTTCAACCGGCAAGTCTACTCGTGGGGTCTCGGAAAAAATGGGTAAGAGAATTGTTGAGTCCTTCGACCGCAACTTATTGTATAACCCACACATGGACGTTAACAGACGATTGGGCCACAACGACGAGCTAACCCGGCTAAAACCAACCCGAGTCAACTTTTTTCGTGGACGAGTGAGCTGGCACTATTTTCTATCGTGTTACATCACCAGATCGGCCAAACTAATACATTATTTACAGAAAGTAATTACCGTAGTCGCTGGAGGGGCTCACAACCTAGCAACGTCAGGTATGACAGCGATGAAAAAGGCTCAATTAAAAGGCTAAAGTGTCTGACCGTCGTTATGATTCCGAGATAGAAATGCCACAAGGTGTGTGCGTGTGGTCATGGGGATCTGGTAGCTACGGACAGCTCGGTATGTAGAGTTACTGTTTACGTAGAAAACATGTTAGAGAAATTCTGATGTCGAAGACATATCCTAGGTCATCGAGACACATGGGATGCTTTAATACCCCGATCTGTAGATGAAATTCGCCGCGAGAATGTCCGCTTCATCGATGCTGGACAACGCCATTCCCTGGCCATTTCAGACAGTAGACAACTTTGGCTCTGGGGCCAAGGGATTCATGGTGACTACGAAGTGCCCGACCCTGATGCGTCCAGTATCTCCATTCTGTACCCCATCACCGTACGTATTAGTTATACCTTCAGTAAACAGGCGTGTTTAACTGGTATTATCTAGATCGAGCTGCCCCAGCTATCGTTAATCAGCGCTCGAGCAGGACGAGGACGTACGTTTGTATGGGGTGATCGAGGTAGGTCTATAGCAGTTCAGCTCGCATTGCTGTTTGGTTTTGAGCACTAAGGTGCTTGCTGCTTGGTCTGCAGCAATTGAGCGAGAGAAGCCCCGGCCGTTTGGAGGAAGTGCAGGCAAGTTCCGCTGATACCTAGTTATGGTTTCGTCTACAAGTTACTTACTTGTCATCATTGGATATATGTGTAGCTGGGAGTATCTGCTGGTCGTTACCGGAGTATGAAAGCTTGACGTCGGACAGTTTCCGTATCGTTTATCGCTGTGGGCCATGCCAACTCGACACAGTTTGTGTTGGATGTGCTCACCATTGCCATATCCAACACTGTTTAGAGCTGAGGTACTCAATGAAGGATACGTTGAGTAGGCATTGTGATTGCTTCGCTGGTTATAAGCAATGCGTATTCATGGATCAAGAGGAGTGAACTGATTTTGAGTCTACTGACAAAATAAAAGCAGATTAGCTTTGCTCGTTCGCAGCTGTAGAAGCTAGAAATCGGTCTCTCAGGTGCTGTAATTGGCATCGAAGACCTTAGCATATGCGGTTAGCTCATTTACGGTCCAAGTATGGATACCACATAATTCGAGATAAATGTTGCTACCTGTGTAGTCGAGGTTCGCGTATCGAAGCGCATACAAGTGATGAAGAAGGTTCCGGTTGATCCTGGTGACATCATTGATTGTGGGTGCCTGATCAGGCGCGTTCTCTGCAGTCTCGCGGTTGCTTCGTAGTTTTTCGTAAGTTATCTCCGCTTCACGGATAATTTCTACTGGCAAGCCACACAATGCTGCTGTTTTGATGCCATACATGCCTGTTGATGGAAATGGCCCGTCCTGCAACACGTAGCGGAAATGCATAGAAGAATTCTGCCAACAATGAAAGTTGAGAGTCTACAAAATCTGTATCGGCAGAGCAACTCACGATATTTGATGCGGTGCCCATGTGGTAGCAACGGCATCGCGGATAAAGCTGAGCGAGACGGTTTAGCTGGTGGTAATGTGTCGCAAAGCAAGTGTAGGGACCTCTTCGGATAATCTCCTCCGCAAAACTCCAGGCAATCGCAGCACCCTCATCGTTTGCTGTCCCTCGACCAAGCTCATCGATGAGTACCAACGACCTCGTTGTACACGCTTCCAGAATGAATGCCGTTTCCGTCATCTCGACAGCGAACGAACTTGCGTTTTCCTCCATGTCATCAGATGTCCCGAACCTGGTGCAGATCCGATCTCGAATCGGAATGGAGGCTTGGGAAGCGGGAACGTAACATCCCATCTGGGCCATGATGGTAATAAGCGCTGTTGCGCGCAGGTACGTCGATTTCCCTGCGCAATTCGGACCAGTGACAACTATGTCCCCGTGAGCTTTCACCACCTAAGGCTAAGTCACTTTGGATTTGTGCGTAAATTCTTACTGTGAAATGTGCTCAGCGGATCAAAAAACTAGGCAAGAAGTTAGCAGGAGTCAGAAATGCACACAGCGGTCAGGTCTTACCGTGTCGCTAGGGATGTAGGTTCGATCTTTCAGTGTGCGCTCAGCAAGTGGGTGACGTCCCTTTTTAATGATAAAGTTACCATGTTCGGTGACAGTAGGTCTTGTGTCTACAATGCACATTCTGTAAGGAATTCCTACAGTACCGGATTTAACCATGGATCACCTTACAAGGTTGATCTGGTGGTGACAGAGCTACTACATTCACAAAACTATGAACCAGTTGTTAGTGATGTCGTTAATTCTCATCAACGGAAAGACGTCGAACCTGAGTAGCATGTCCAGCAGCGCTACACTCTCGACCATCGCATGCATGGTTGAGGCACGAGGGCGAATTTTATCGAGAAGCTGCTGGATGACATCGTTTGATAGCTTGTATACTGCTATAAGCGCTTCGTTAAGTCTCAAATTGAGAGAAACGAGGGCCTTGGTGGAACAGCAGATCACTGCAATCAGCATTGAATAGATCAGTCAGACTGCTACCATCATCGTAATAACTGTAGAGGTTTCTAGCACCGCTTTTTGTTGGTACCCTCTCGATGAAACTCGGAGGTAAATCCTTGCAATTGACGGGGGCAGCCAAGTGGTACCCTCTTCTTGATCTAAACCGTAACGATTTCATAGGCAAAAATGATCATGCTGCAGAGCAACGTTTTTGGAATTGTTACTGCAATAGCTTACGTGTAATTGAGCCGAATTGGAATTCCGAGGTTTTCTTTGTACGAGTGTACCACCTCGTGAATTTTCTCGATGGTGTCAAGGTAGGTTCTTCGTGCTACGTCAAGCATACCGTCGACACCTGCTCGTACAGCAAAACACTCTTGTATGCGTTTCTGGGCAGCTGAACGACAGACTTTGACCCTACGTGGAAGATAGCTTAATAGCAAGCTTACACGAAATGAAGAACACACAGTACCTGTCGTTCACAACTCGCTCAATATCTGCTTTAATACCTGTAAATTGTTCGTCGCGTAAACTTGACGTGATAATTACTTATCAGTCATGTAAATGTTGTCCCTGATAAATCGGCAGTACCTTTGAATTATCGAGGTGAGCAGCGGGCAGGGACGATCCAGATGCACGGATGTTGTTTCCAAACACGACACCAACTTTGGTAGGCATTCCAACGTATGTTTGAGCGCAATCAAGCTACCAATGGCGATCCTTGAAACTCGAGGAGTGATGACTTTGGGAACGAACACCAGTTGACCCTAAAAGTAACGTACACAAATGATTAGCTTCTTTTCATGAGCAGATATTGTATGAATACGAACCAGTAGGCGATCCAAATCGACGAACTCACGTAGCTCCTCGATAACATCGAAAAACCATGCCGGGTTATCGAGAAAAATACCAACAACGTCATGACGCGCCTGGCTAAAGCACGAAATGAGCCAACAACACACCATAAAATTATCCAATTCGTACATTGTTTTCAGATGACACGTCGGTTGCAGCATCTAGAATTCAAAAGATTGGTGAGGGCAAAGAAGTGTATGCTCAGCACAATGTGCATGGATATTATTCATCTGTACCGTTGAACGCATGAGCCGATTTCCTGCCGACGTTTGCGCGTCGTTCATCATCTTGCAAAGAGACTAAAACCAATCATGTATTGCATTGATTGGAGTGTCCTGAAACAAATGACAGAAAGCCAGGATTTTCGATACCTGGCTGTCACTTCCACGGGCGCCTTGAATCAACTCAAGAGACGAAACTGTTGCTTGGTCCATCAGCAGTTTGCGAGTTGACGGGCTAAGCACAATCTAAAACAAGCATAAGTCGCACTTCACGATCAGGAACTGCTAGGTAGTTCACCTTCATGGTCTTTTCTGCGATGTATACACCTTGGATGTACTCGACGTATTTCATAATGCACGCAACCGATGCCATAGCGACGTAATTCTGCCAGCGCATTTTATGTTACTAACAAGTCCCTATTAGCACAAGAAACAAACAGTATACCCTTCCAATGTTGATGTCGACATTATTGGTCATCACACGTTTAATATCCTCTGCTCCTTTGGTTTGACTGTGTAAAACATTCCTCCCCGTTAGCTCAATGTTTTCCGCACGGAAATTCGCGTGCCAACTCACTCAAAGTATTTCCGTGCAAGCGGTACAACTCGGCAGTTGGATCCTGAAAACCTCTTGACAATTTCATCGTTGATTCTGCGAGACTTGTTCGTCTCAACCACGAGGATTTCCACAGGCTACCAAACATTATCCTGCGTCAGTAGCTTGTGTTACACAATCAATTGAATGTTGTATTACTTGATAGGCTTGTAGCAACGCCATCGTGTCCACATAAGAGTGTGAATCAATCACGGTCCACAATAGGAGCTCGTAAGGCGACACCAAATCGATTGCACAGATTCCTATACAAATTCATAGTCGTCAGGCATTTTTCACACTATTATGCTTACCGGTTTACCAATTTCACGGGCACGACTTTCTGCCACCGCAGCGATGAGGAACGACGATCTGGACTCGACCTCAGCCGAAGTTGAACCTCTTGAACCCCCGCGACTCGATGAGAGAGCGCTGCGTCGGGAGGAAGTTACGGCAAATGCTTCAGCTCTTTCTGGAGCGGGAATACTGTAGCGTGGAGGCCGCGCGGCGCTTTCATTCAGCTCTACTCGAGATGTAGTCGTGTCTTCCATTGCACACTTGCTTACTAGCTGGCAAATCGGGCAATGCGGAGAATGCAAACTAGTGCGCACAAGAGTGATGGTCACTTCAACTTCAACTTCTAAGTCACTTCAACTTGGATACGAAAATGATCGCGTTAAAAGGGGGATGATAAACTTGGCTATAGCGTTCATATTCACTTCTATGCCGAAGGGAATGGTTTCGTCTTGTTCCTCCAGTCGGTGCCCACTTCAGTCCACAAGCAGACTGTGGGGCGGGACACTGCATATGTTGTCGGGTTCACATCCCAACGCACAATCAGAACGTTGAACGTCCTCAAGATGAAGTTCGGTGCGAAACGAGTAAACAGCAGCAGAATGATATCGTCGGCGCGGTACAGATACTTTCCACGGTACACAAAGCCTGACAATAGTACAGCTTCTGCAGTCGGAACGCGAAGGCTGTTCTTCTTCACGTGGGAAATGTCTTCGCAGTCGTTGAACATGAATCGGAAATGCTCACCGATGCAATAGCATTCGAACGACGTCGCGTCCGTAAGATTTGCAACCGAAACTCCGTGGTTAAGTGTCTTTGCCTTGGGTTTCGGTGGAGGGCGAAGAGTGACTTCAAACGCGACCTTCCAAGAGATGAACCACGACTTGAAATCCTCCATAGGGTGGGGGTCATGACGAGTACGCAGGATGTAAGCTACTGTAGCAGTTAACCCCCACACCACCATAGCAAATGCAGCAATTACAAAGGCGATGTTGATGCTGAAAACGATGCACGAATCTGTGAGCTTGCATACATCTGCACCCTCTGAAGTCGATCTGAGCAGTGTTTTGGAGTTGATTTTGAAGATGTAGCTGAGACTGGTGTAGCGAATTGATATGAGTATGTTGGCAACGATGGCTGTGACAATAAGAAGAACCATCTCCCATGAGAGGCGGAAGTGGCGATCCAACTGCTGCTCACCCGTACGGCTTTTTACGATATTCACAAAACTGTACGAGAATGCCATCACACAGAAGGTAAGGTTCCACACACACTCAACGGACATCGTACCCGTGCCTAGTGCCAGGTAGTACGTGTCAGATTCACGATACAAGTGGTATGCGATCTGAAGCAGGTACATAGCTTGCATGCGACCATTCTGGCAACGATAAGCCCAAATCTGGCTCAGCAGCACAGATTGTTTCTGACTCATGACCTGGTACATGCTCAATATGCTCATCAATAGGATCTGCATGATCACAATACCAGGTAAAATACTCATCTCGACTTTGTCAGCATACCGCGAACGAATAGTGTTGTGGCTCATGGCGATATTGGCTCCTTCCTCGGTGGAGGCCCACTCCCATTGCGAGTTGTAATAATTGTGAACGCAGACACCCTCAGTGCTGCATAATGGGATGTCATCGGGGGCTTGAAGCATCAAACCGTAATCAATCCACAGCGAGCTAATCTCGCACTGTTCGTCGATATAGATGCCCGATGTGTTCACAAGGTGGACAAAGCAGCCGCCGTAGTAACCACGAAGCATCGGCTGAACAATGACATCGGTCGATTCCACGTCACTAACTGGTGCTACCTTCCTTCCGACCGAATTGATAATACATGGAAAGTTGTACGGGAACAATCGTAATGTTGTCGGAGCGTTTCTGGTTTGATCAAGGCCCTCGGACACGAATGCCCGTGTGAGGATAGTATCGGTGTCGTATGCCACCTCCGTCCGGCAATTCAGTGCTTCCGGGAAAATCGTTAGGTCAGCCGCCAGAATAGACGAAAACTCGTTGATGTGCGGAATGGGCTGGAACATGAAGGTTTTCAACCGGGCTTCAATCGTCCACCGCAAGCTACAGCTACCAGATACAGCCGCCGTCACCTCTGCGATCATGTCGTTTGATACTGGCAGCCCGAGGACGTCGACTGCCTTCACGATTAGCTTTGGGTCAGCCGAAATAAACGTAAGCGAATCATCCCAATCTGAGGTTCCGTCTCCGCAGACTGCGTTAGCACTCTCAAGCTCATCGATCAGAGCTAGAGCGCTGGTACTCAAGGTTTCGTTGTAGTCTTCAAACGTATTGGTACGCAAGCTACCGTAGGCCGGCTTCCCCATCATCGGGTCCTGATGGAACTGTGCAAGCTGTAAAATGGCTCGCTTGCAGGAGACACCACAGTCTGGACAATTATAAGTGACATCTGGATTCAGCTTCTCGTAGCCCAGGAAACTCTCACTTTCTGCTCGGAAGACGTACGGCGACTGTAAGTACGGCGAATTGACGCAGATCGCCACCAAGATAATTGGAGCTATTAACACCTTGAAAGACATGACGATGAGTACCGCAATGGCATCATAACGTGGTCCAGTCTTGCTTGCTCGAGGTGACACAAACTCGAACTCCTTGTCCTCCTGAGGCTTCGTATCGTTCCTTTCTTTTTGAGCAGGTGAGTGGTGTGCACCAGACGACCTGCGGTGGACCTTATCGGTGCTAGCATCAGCATTTCTGCCAAACGAGTGCTGCTCCCCAGAGTAGACTGCAGGCTCTGCATTCGGGGTGTTGACGACAGCAACGGTGGCGGAAGACTGCTTTTTGCGCTTCTCCTTTGTCACTCGCGGGCTCTTGGGCTCGGACTCGGACATGATGACTCGCGCTTGCTCTCACTGCTGCCACGAGCAGTTTACGCGACACAAACCCGTCCAAGCACGCCAGAGACTGTTAGAATGTGACGTCTCAATGACAGTCATGCGCCGCAGAGCTATTTAAAAGACTCGGGGGTTTGGCTGGCGGTTGCAGTGGTAGGCAACCTGCAAAGGATGCTTGAATTCTCAATCCCCTTGTCATGGAATGCGTAAATTTAGTGCCCTGGGCCTTGTCTTGCAGTGCAAGCAGTTAGCGATGTGAGACCAGGAAGTGGGAGACGATATTTACATCTTGACAACGGATCCCCTGGCTAATGTGCTGCTAATAATTTATCAGCTTTCTCACAGACGAAGCTCTTCTCATTAGACTCAGGTATCCTTGTGTGTGGATAGCCCAGTCTCGCTTGTAGCGGCTCAAATGCTGACATCTACCAGCTCTTGCTCGAAAGAGGCCAGCGCGACCGGCTCCATCTAGGATCATTGGACCAACACACGCGGTTTCACTTTCACTCATGCTGCGTGCCTCTCGTCGCCTAATATCGTGGTGCCGTCGCCGATGCGGTTCCATTGGCCCGTCTCGATGGTGACTCGCGGAGTTTCTTCTCGTGTGCCATGTAACATTCTCATTCATTTCTCGATCTGCGCTGAAACCCAGAGGCCATCGTGATGAGGGAACGCGGGTTCACTCTTCTAGTCGGACTCTTGTCAAGTCGTGAGGCGTATGCCTTGGCCAACCTGAAAAGCGACTGGGACGCCTACACCAGTGCGCTGGTGATCCCCGAAGTGATCGACATGACGGGTGGAGGTCATATTGACATGCAAATTGGTCGTGCCGAGCACAATTGGACTGAAGATGGCTCCGTGTCGGGTGACATATATGGCTACGCACTCAAGAACGCCACGCCGACATTCCCTGGCCCAACCATCAAGGTCGCTAGAGGTGTCCCCATATCGGTGACATGGTTTAACGAGCTACCCACTCCACATCTACTAGATGACTATGTCGAGACGAGCATCACGATCGCAGAGTCTCATTGCTATCCGTACTGTGGTGTCCCAACGGTTGTACATGTACACGGACTAGAGTCGCCAGCTAAGTATGATGGCCTCCCGACGCGTACAATATACAACAACCAGTCGCAAGAGTTTGTATATCTCAACAACCAGTCTGCATCCACCAAACTGTATCATGATCATGCAAACGGACTTACTCGACTCAATGCATGGGCAGGACTTATGGGGGTCTACACGATAAATGACGCCGATATGGAGGCAAAACTCAACGTAGATGTGGAGACCGACATTTCCATTGTGATCGTGGACCGGCTTATCAACGAAACGGGGGCCCTGATGTATTCGGACGACAACTGCCAGGCAGGTATCACTCGCTGGGTTCCTGAGGCGTATGGCGCTGTGAATACGGTGAATGGTGTTGTCATGCCTTATGTTAATATCCCACCAGCTCAAGTTCGCCTTCGAATCGTCAACGGTGCAAATGCTCGTCACTACAACTTGACCGTACCCTTCGCTAAAAAATGCAAGTTAATTGCCAAAGACTCGGGGTTCGTGCAAATGCCTGAAGATGTTTCAGCGCATTTGATGATCTTCCCATTTGAGCGAGTTGAATTGTTTTGTGATTTCTCAAGTGATGAAGATGGCACAACCTATGAGGTTGTAGACGTTCCGACAGTGGCTGTCACTACAGCGTACGATGCCCGTATCATGCAGTTCCGTGTATTGAAGGAACTCAAGACAGAAACCATGTCAACACGCACTTTACCATCCACGCTGGTACAACGCAAGGATTTAAAGAAATTGTATCATGAGCTTGGTGGGAAAAATCGCTCGATCATACTGGGCGAAATTGATGTATCTACGAACTGCCCGACGAAGAGCTTGATACGGTATCGCGGAATGGAAATCAACTCGACCACTATCAAGAACACACTCGATTGCACTAAAGGTAAAGTGGAGAAATGGCACTTTCTGAATCCGACCGATGACCCACATCCTTTCCACTGGCATGTCGTCAATGCACAATGTGGTGCCACTGACGATGAAGTGGATACCAACGCTCTCAAGGATGTGGTGGTGATTCCCAGTGCTGTATCAAATCGGGCTTCAACTAGTGTGACCCAAATCTGCTATGTAGCATGCACTCCCGATGAATTTCTTGTTGAGGGTAGTGAACGTGGTGCTACCGAGTTCAATTTTGATACCTCCGACCCTTACGTAGCTCACTGCCACATCCTCGAGCACGAGGAGAACAACATGATGAGTCTCTTCCAGCTCACGGAAGGCGACGATGACGCTCCAAACGATGACGGATCAATCTCTAGCACGAACGAAATCACAACATCGGTGATAGTGTCTGCCATGGGAATGAGCGTCCTAGGAGCCATCGCTACATCGATGTCTATCCTCGTCATATCCGTGGAAAAGCTCATGTTTCTTGGCAACCCGCGGTCACTCTCGGTCGCGTTTGCGCTTTCTGCAGGAGTCATGATTTTCATCGCATTTGCTGATCTGTGGATGGAAGCTGTCACATTTTATAGAGCTGCTTTCACTACTGGCGGTACAGCAGACCCAGAGGCGTATGAAACTGGAGCAACCTCTGCAAGTACGGGTGTATGTGGTAGAACTTGTGGAGGTAATGCCTGGCTTGCAACTATGGGTGCTTTCCTTGTTGGTATGGCTTGCATTCTCCCAGTGGAGTACATTGTTCACATGACTGTGGAGAAGAAAGGTTCATATTGGGACGAACAGAACGAGAAAGAAGATGACTTTGCAGTAGAAAGCGCTAGCACTTCCCCGTGCGTGATGGAGTCTCATCGCGATATGAACCTGCTTGAAACGGGGACCAACGAGGAAGCCAAATTGTTGGCTGTCGCACAACGACAAAAGGAGCAGTTCCGTCGAGCTGGTATGATGACGGGTATTGCCATCGCTATCCACAATTTCCCTGAAGGCTTGGCGCTCTTTGTGTCGTCACTCCAGGGTATGGAGACTGGGATTATTCTTTCGATTGGAATCATTTTGCATAACTTGCCTGAGGGTGTGGCAATTGCTGCCCCTGTCTATTATGCCACAGGTAGCAAGCTGCAGGCGTTTAAGTGGACAGCTATCAGTGGTATTGCACAACCTCTTGGTGCTGCTGTTGGCTGGGCTGCAGTGTCAGGTGGTCTGAGCTACGCACTTCGAGCATCACTGTATGCTGTGGTGGCGGGTATGTTAGTGTGTATCGCCGCGAAGGAATTGTTGCCGGGAGCTTATCGCTTCGATCCCAAAGGCAAGTATTTCGTGCTATCCTTTTTCGTGGGTATTTCCATTATTGCGTGCAGTATGGTGCTTATCCATTATGCTGGTTCCGACTAGTACTAATCGATAAATTAATCAGTAGTTTTTGAAAACATTTTAAAATCCTTGTCAGCGAGTCATCCATGATGAGCGTGGCTTTGAGTGTGGTTAAACTCAAATTCATGCGTGATCGCAACCTAAAACGATACGTGTAGCCTGAAAATCATGTCCCTATTACATTGCGGATCAGTGCGCAAGGTTACTTCATGATGAGCATCTAAAGAGATTAGTGTGGACATTACGTTGTACAAATTTATCCAGCTTGTATTTGTTGATTGACAACCACCCGCGTGGGGGGATTCACCATTGGAGTACCTCCTAATGTAATTCCGATCATACTCACCATACCCAAGCACGGCCGGTCGTCGCAGCGAGTCACGCAATGGCCTTTGATTTCTCCGATCACCATCAAGTCACCCCGAGGAATTGCTACCCAATGCAGTCGATGGAGCACAAGATATTGCGAACTGTCTTCTTCCACCAATTTCAGCATCCCAAAAGACTTCAAGGTTTCGATTTTATAGCAAAGTTTTCCTGTTTCCCATACGTAGCCACTCAATAGAATCATCTTGCACCGCTGCCCGATAGTCGTGTCGACAGAACATGGTGCCAGCAACAACGAGCATGAACCAAACATCCACCATACACTGATGATCGCTCCTAGTGACCGAATCGAAGTGATCAGACCAACGATCCCAAGTACGATGATACCATGACCCACGAGGCTCCAAACATAATATGACACCGACTCTGCTACCAATTTTGTCTCTTTGAGGCTCGACTTGTTAAGTCCTGTGAGAAAATACTGCATTGCGGCTGAGCAGGCTAACTCACCGATCAAGGCCGTCTCGTAGTTGAATAGGAGCCGCTTAATAAAGCAGCGCAACTTCTCTCCCATCCAGTTCATTGTTTCTACCATCTCAAATAGTATCGACAGCACTCCTGACAGATTGTATCCGAGAGAAATGTACTGCACCTTGGCAAAGAATCCATCTTGCGCAATAAGCATGAACAAGTCGCTCATTAGGCCCTCCACCAACAGATACACTAATATAATGCGATGATAGTTTCGAGCTCCATGCGCTGACAATCTCATCGTTTCCTGAACAAACACAACGGAGTCTCTAAATCGCATCGATTCTTGTAGGTGATCGCATCGCCGACCATAACGCTTGCATGCTACGAAGCTTCGACGAAGTAACGTGGAGCGATACATGATCCATATAAAACCAAATATCCCATACCAATACGACCGCCGATATGTCGAATCACCTCTATCGTTTGCTAAACTCGCACCATTGATGTCGTATGTGCCAAGACCGCGGACTTGTACGTAGCCGATATTGTCGTTTGTACACAAGGTACCTACAGCTTCTTCATAAAACGCATAGTACCCGATGCTTCCATGATAAAAGTAATATTCCAGGACGTAGCTATTTCCTGAGCAGCTGTCAGGCGAAGTCTCTGACGGAGTCGCTAGTTCGGTTCCCAAAATATAGTTGCCATGGATATTGTACTGGGGAACGACAAAATGGCACACTCTCCCCTCCTCTAGTTCGTGATAATGTGTGACAACAACGTTCCACCAGGCACCTGCAATTACCAGTCCTTCCATCGGACAATGAATCTCCATGTCCATCGTAAGTTTTGATGCTGCGGTGGGAACAATCAGGTCTTGTGAAATCTTGTGCGGAGTCATGAATTTCAGATAACTTCGGGTTTGCAGAAGCAACGGTGCGAGCCCGACGAACATCCACACTGCAAGCAACATCTTCTTGGTAGTGAATATCCTGAGATCATCCTCCTCGTTAAGTGTCTGCTGACTAACAGTTCTTGGAGTACCCCCTTCATAATCCACACAATACACCGCCGGTGTTTTCCTGGAGTTCGATCCCACATATCGGTTGGGGCTGGTGGCCGACTTGAAAGACCTCGCTTTAGTCGGTGTCCCATGTTCTGCCATCCTCGCCAAACACAACTGCGTAGTGATTAAACAGTCTCGTAATGGAGGCGTTCACAGGTCGCGACACAAATACTACTAGCATTTCCCATAACGGTCGCAGCGGAAGCTGAGGCCAATTTTGAACTGGTACCTACACTGGACTTCAGCGACCATGTTGATGGGGACACAGCTCCTGCTGCTGGCACCTAAGCGGTGTTCCAGGTTTGTTTGCCAATTCTTGTTGAGAAGTGAATGCCGAAGCGACCCAGACCAAACGCAGCAAAAAACTTAGTGGAAGCCTCCACAGGCAGAGACCCAAAGGTCTCAGGGACCGTTGATCCTCCCTTAATGAGCACTGAATCCTCAATGCATTTTGACTGGAATGGATGTCAGTGCGGTAAGCAGAAGTAGACGATCTACACGTCTCGTGACCGATTTCAACGATGCATTGGCAACGGTCCACATTTTTGTTGGAACCAAGATACTGTGTGTAGCTTAATATCGACATAAGACTTCACTGCATAGGGTGGTGGCACTGAGAGTTTCAAAGGATTTGGCCAGATGCCTGGTAAGCCACGTCGTTTCACTTGGCGTTGGAAACAGCAACGCTGTGTCGTCTTCAGGCTTGAAGCCCTACTTGCAGTGCAGAAGGCAAGATACTTGACCTTGCGCCACGTCACTCGAGTGCAACTTCGACACGCGTGCTCACATCAACCCCGCGTTCCCGCTCGACAGCTTGCCCAACAGCTTGCGTGCGGGAGGCCTCCATCTGCTGAGCCCGATCGCCGCAGCTGAGCCGGCCGGCCGAAATAGCACGGCGCGGAGAAACCGCTCAGCGAAGCTTCCTGGCCGCCACGAGCGTTCTGGTCGGGCTCGGCGCGCCAACGCATGCAAATTTAAATCAGCAGCGTTGAGAGACGCTCGGCGTACGCCAATCCGCCGGTCGGGATCGCCACGGCGGCTTTGAAGCGGCCGTTTGCAGCAGCTCTCTGCGGCGGCAACGCGGCTGCTGAGAACCAATGGCAGCGCGCCCGTGACCGCTTGACAGACGCTCGAAGAGAGGCGATGCATCACGTCAGGATCTACAGGATCTACAGGGATCTACAGGTTGACCTGATTGCCCAGGTGAAGTCGCCGAATGGGTGGCACAGAAAAGGGTCGGATTCGAGGCGTCTTCGCGGCGCCTTCTTTAGGATCTTGAACACGTGTAAATCGCTGAAGAGCACCCCTAAAATTTAGCTCGAAAGGCAACTTGTTGAACCAGATCAGTTCAGCTTTTTGCCGCTTTTTGAAGCGCTTTGACCACAATTTACTTCGATAATGCCCTCATCGCTGTGCTTGCACGGATTTATTCACGCACAGTGTAATATGATATTTTCAGAAACCTACAGGACTTGGATTTGTTTGACAACGTTCATGCATTTCTAACTGGATGGTACACTGTACTTGCACTGCAAGTCTTGCAGTAAGTACTCCACGATATTCCCTCTCTACACACTGTCCCAGTAGCTTTCATCTCTTAAACAAGCACATGTTGAGTTTATACCAAACGTTATGACTTAGCAAAACAACAACGTCAGTTATCAGTAGTTTACCTTAAGTCTTTGGAGATGCTCTATACCAAAGCGTCTTATTGACAACAGTCAACAGCATTTCGACACAAAGAATTCCTCCAGCGGCACAACATCGTCTGTCAAGCTAAGCATAGGCATTGTTTGTGTTACCGTATCACTTGTGAAGTAGATAGCATTTCGTTAGCAATTTCTATCCTGAAAATTAGACTGACAACGTGGGAAAACAGTATTTCAAACACGCGGAGTAGGAAGCGAAAAGGCGCAAAAAGATTAGAAAGAAAATCCCCAAAACTGTAAAATTTTTGGTAATGAAAGTACTAAACCTAGGTGTCGACCAGAATCAGCACAAAACAAGCTGTGCGCAGTCCGTGCAATGGATGACAACCTTCGGTTGTGGTTATGGCAACATACAGAACTACTACTAGTGCTGTTTGAACGTCCAAAATGCTATAATAAATAGCTTCTGGAGTGCTATCAGTTGCAAAAGCAACAGCATGCGTTCTTATCAGAGGAAAGTTATTTTAATCTCTTTGTGCTGCATCAAAGTATCGCAGCACTCGACTCCTCCCAAGCCACAAACACACAGGACAAGAGGCACAAGGGGTGGCAATCGCAGGCGCACAAACGAGTCAGCTGGGAGCGCGGAAACCGGACGCTACAGAACGCTCAACATACAAAGGCTCAGTATCTCCTGCTTACTCGCAAGCCGACAAACCGGCTGTCAGGTTGCGCGGAGCCACGGCCATCAACGTCGCTACCTTATGCACGCTCCAACCCTAGCTGTGCGTGACGTCTCTGCGTTCAGATCGAGCGTGACGACCTCAGAGCGTCAATATCCCCTCCGACGATAATGTAAGATAGAAGAGATAGCATTGCATGGAGTACTTCTAGTAAACTTGACAAGCTAAGTGCTGCAAATGAAAACACCGGACACCCCGTTTTACACTCCGATTTATAAAATCCAGCGAGGCTAGGGTGTCGGAACGTTCTTCGTTGCGCAAAGATAGTTCTGTTGGCCCGTCTGTCATCCATAGCCGAGCCATTTGAGGAGCGCTCCTTTTCCGAAACTCTAGACGGTCTCATTCGCAGATATTCCCGGTAGGCCCCAAGTCGATCGCAACAGAGAGCCAGCCGCCATGAGTAGTCCTCGCAACGACAAGGACGATCAGGAAGAGAAGCCAGTGTTCCGCACACTCACACCCAATGACCAGGCCGCGCGCCCGCAGTACCGCTCGATGGCCGTGGCGTCCGCACCGCCTAGCTTCGGCATGATGGGCCCTCGCAGCCCGCTGGAGCAGATGGGCGCTGCCTTCCCAGGCCCTATGACGTTCAACATGGCCCCGAAGAAGGCATCAGCCAAGAAACCAGAGGCCTCAGCCTCGTCGCCCTCGTTCGGCATGCGTGTGGACCGCACCAAGTACGTGAACGTGACGCCGCGTGATTTGCCGCCGGCTCCGTTCCGTCTCGAGATGCACACGCACTTCCACGTTAAACTCGAGTCGACGCAGCGCGTATGTGGCGTCGTGGGAATCAAGCTCTGCGAACTAGACACGGACTTTGAGTTCAAGGCCGACAAGTGCAAGTGGAAGGTTGAGTACCGCCGCAACACTCAGCGTGTCAGCCTTAACATCGTCATCTTCAAGACCAACAAGGAGGAGTACGTTGTCGAGGTGCAACGCCGCGAGGGAGACATCACGGCACTTATGCACTTCTACCATGAGCTGAAGAATTTGTTCCGCCGTAGCCAGCTGCTGAGCGAGAAGACTCCGTCGACTAACGGCGTTAAGCGTGCCGCCCCCAAGCCGCTACCCAAGCTCCCGCTCTCACCCGAGAGCATCCAGGATGGCGTCTCGGCTCTGAAGGGCTTGCTTGAGAGCAAGTACGCCGACGCTCAGATGCAAGGCGTGTTCGGTGCCATCTCCATGTCTACTTTCGAGGAAACCCGCTCTGGCATGGCCGGCCTTGTGCCGCAACTCGTGTCGCTTGGCCAGTCCAAGAACTCGAACGTGTCCCGGTTAGTGAGCGCAGCCCTTGCACGGCTCTGCGATCACCCACAGTGCCGCCAAGCATTTATTCAGTCCGATGGCTGGCAGTTTATTGTCGACTGCGCAGCTGGGGGTGCCGATGTCAATCCTGAGGTGCAGCGAGAGAGTCTCCACGTGGTAGAGACTTTGTGTCCACTGTATCACGATGAGCTGGCGAAGTCGGAGAATGCCGGACGCGTGCTTCAATTGGTGCAGGAGTGGCAGAAGATCGACGACCCGCGTCTCAAGAAGCACGCGTGCAACGCCCATCGTGCGCTGAAAGAGGCTGGAGTCCTCGCCTAAGTAATTTCAAGGGAGAAGAGGAGGGTGGCGTTGGTAGCCGCTCGACTCCATCTTTCTTGTAAGATATACCCACCTTCCTCAAGGTCCGCTTTTTATCTTAGCTGTTGGGTGTACCTGTTGTGTGTTATGATTGATGAACATGAACGTTTTCTATCATCTCGAGAGTTTTGGGTCTATTCCTAGGACTAATGTGCTAGCAGGGGGAGCTTGCATCGGATGATCCACATTACTCGCACGAGAGTTTTGGGTCTATTCCTAGGACTCTAATGTGCTAGCAGGGGGGAGCTTGCATCGAATAAAACGAGAGCCTCTCGTTCTCCAACATCCCATTCCTGAGATTTTTCCGGTGTCCGAACCCATCAAGGAAGCTATCTTTTGCGCTTCAACATCTTTTCAGTTTATCATCTTGATCAATCATTCCAGTAATACTGAGCTAGCAAACCCACACAGAATGCATCCTGCGATGTGAACAGAGAGAGAAACAACTCAGGCTCAAGCAACAAGCTTAGAAAGAAAGTGAAACCATTGAGAGACCAGTTGTTCTGCTGCTGGTGACGGCAACGCATGAAAGGGAGAAACTGCGCGCCACATCGCCATAACACTCAATGCTAGACTTAATACTATACCGGTACGAACCAATTTCTTCACGCGCCCTACACGACGTCAGCAGCCTCACTGGCCGGAACCCGCTTCTCCACGGACCATCCGCCCTCGAGTGTCTCTGTGGTCATAGTGATGGCTGTGTCGGACACGCTATCATCGTCAAGGAAAGTATCCATTTCCGAGGCCTCGTCCTCTGAGAAAATCAGCTCGTGTTCCAGCACGTAGCCCAACACCTGATTCTTCACAGATCTGGAGAGCAAAATAGAGCATAGGTGAGCTTTTGCAAGAATTAATCTCAAAACAGTCGAGTTGTCCTTACGTAGGAAACCAAATATTGACTGGGAGGAGCCAATGCAATGAGAATTTGCAGTCTGAGCCGCCGAATACTTCTCGCAGACCGAGATTATCTGCTGTTTCGCCTTTCAAGCGGTCAATCTGAGTAGTTCCGGTCGTGATGACGCTGTACTGGTCGCACATCATGCACATGGTGAAGAGACCAAAGAGTACAGCCTCCAGAATCAAACAGACGACCCGAATGGCTCCGTACGTCGGGCATCTACATCCAGAGCAACAAGTTAGCAACGTTAAAGACACTTCCTTCATCTAACACGTACGATTCGTTGATGCACTTTGCGTAACGGAAGAACACGAGCGTGAGCGCGTAGGCTGACAGCACGAAGACGTAGAAAATGAAGAGTAGGAAGAACTTGTGGTTACCCAATCCCACACAGTTGTTCACCCACGGACAGTGGTGGTCCATTTTAATGACGCAGCGATCGCAGATCGAGCAGTGATGAGCTCTCCCCGGTTTAAACTGGCGGCAACGACGGCATGTCCTGTATCTCTGCTCCTCCAATCTGCAGCAACAGCGTCAACAGTAGCTCTCCAACTTTTTATTTGCTCTTCTCACCTTGCAATCTCATCTTTGGATGCATGTGCTAATGCCAGTGGCAGTGCCGACTCCGGAACAGCTCCAGGGTCCGTCAGCATCGCTAAAAGTGCACAATAAACAGCCTAAATGTCAGAATCCAATGGTCTACTCCCTCTACTCCACCATAAACACCTTTTCCATGCGATACAAGCGCCAAGAAGCACAGTCCCGTGAAGATGGCAATGTGTAGCAGTCCTAATGGAGATAGCCCCATCCACGGGTACACCACCACGCCCTACAGAGCACACCAGCAGCATTAGACCGTAGCTAGAAGCAGGAAGAGACCTGAGCTGCTTACCACGACGGTGCACTCGGCATAGAGCACCAGGAACCACGAGATGACAGCGCACACGATTCCGCATGGGTCTGTATTGCACCATAGACGCACGTTGAAGCCTGTGCCGCACGCTGCTGGTCGCTTGCGCTGCTCCAGAGATGGCATCGTCAGTAGGAGATTACTATGGAGTTCAGTATGCCCTTCTTCACTTTGGGGCGGTTATGCTTCATCTAAACCTACGTTATAGACTAGTGCACTATTTAGTCTATCCCATAGGTTTGGGTACATTTTGCAGCGACCAACACTCACATTTGCATGAGCACAAGAGCCCTGTCATTCCTGCATCTTCCACATGGCGCCCAAGACCTTCGCGCAGACGTACGGGCGCATCGCGCTGAGCGACCTCACACCCAGTCAAACATCTCAGTGGAGTGTACGAGCTGTAGCCGGAAGCTCGCGGCAGTTTGAGCGTCCGCAGCCTCAGGACGACGCGTCAACACACCCCACTTCCTCCGACTTGGCTCTGCGGCTACAAACGGCAGCGCTGGACGAGCGCATGAGTGTTGGTCTTCGCTGTGGTGCATGTGATGTGGCTTCGTTCCCATCGCTAGACGCACAGTACGCGCATTTTAAGTCTCCAGCGCACTGTGTGAACCTCAAGCGAAGAGCTAAAGGGCTGTCAAGTCTGTCGGAGGAGGACGCACTCACGTACCACGAGACACACAGTCGAGAGGAAGATGCAAGCTACAGTTCATCGTCTTCTGAAGAAGAAGACAAGGTCATGACGACGTCAGAGCCTGTGGTCGAATTCTCGGATGGAAAGAGCGTCTTTAAAGTATTCAAGAACATTCTTCCAGAGGCAGAAGAGGAGAGTTTCAACCCGTACACGGCTCTAGACAAGATTTGTGCGTCCAAGTTCAGATGGGCGGTCTTTCTACTGCGAAGCGGACGTTTTGCAGGTGCGGTATTTGACAAGGACAAGGCGTTGTGCCACAAAACTTTTCAGAGGTACACGACGAGAAGGAAGCAGGGTGGCGCACAGTCGGCTAGTGATGCAAGTGGCAAGGCCAAATCGGCTGGTGCTACGCTCCGACGGTATAATGAAGCAGCGTTGAAGCAGGATGTGGCAGCATTGCTGATGGAGTGGAAGGACGTGCTCAAGGACGTGGAACTGATCTTCCTTTCTAGTGGCAAGACAGAACGTGCGACGTTCTTCCCCGAGAAGAATGCCGTATTGCAACCTGGTATGCTACTAAGTGAGATTTGAATTAGTGGAGGATGATACTAATAACTGTTGATTTGCTACAGATGACAAGAGATTGAAGCGAATTCCCTTTGCTACGTTTCGACCAACGTTCGAAGAGGTGTGTCGAGTGCGTTCCGATCTCAGTAGTGTTCGATTCTCACCTCTTGAAGCAGAAACACCGTCCCCAACTGACAGTACTAAGAAGTCCAAGACGAGAAAGAAGAAACAGACTAGCAATCCAGCACCTGAAGCGGATGTTAAGGCGGATACTCTTATCCAGGAAGAAGATGAAGAGGTTCCTCGCATCATTAGGCTGGTAAATGACGGCGACCTCAATGGTATCAAGGAGCTACTGTCCAGTGCTGAAGAAAAGGACATTGAAATGAATGAGGTGGACGCCAAGTTTATGACTGCTCTTCACCACGCTGCCGCGAAGAACACTGTTTCAATGGTGGAATACCTGCTGGAACAGGGGGCCAACCCAGCTCTTCTAGACCTTCATAACCGACCACCATATTTCCTCTGCGGCACGAAAGAGACACGAAATGCATTCCGTAGGTACATGGGTGAACACCCGGATGCATGGGACTACGCCACAGCGCAAATCCCTGAGGGCCTCACGAGTGAAATGGAACAGCGCAAGAAGGAGAAGGAGGCTGAAAAGCGAAGACGGGCTCGAGAGCGTAAGAAGCAACAGAAGAAGGAAGCTGCAGGGCAGAAGCGTGAGGAAGCCGCTCGTCAGGAAGAGCTGGAGCGAAAGATTGCTGCAGGTCTGGCTTGTGATTTCTGTGGAAAGTACGCAGGGAAGTCTCCATTTACCCGGTTAGAATTCAAATACTGTTCTACAGATTGTGTCAACGGGCACAAACGAAAGTTGATGAGTGAAGCAGCTTTGCGTCGACTAGGGGGTTGAACGCAATGCGATGAGGTCCAAGACCAACGTGCAATAGAGGTTTTGAGATTGATAACGGTCGGCGTCTTTTCATGTAGCATTGCGCGAGTAGTGCTTGGATTGTTGTTTGTGTACTCGCTGTTTGTAGAGTCCGATCTGGCCTGGTTGGAGGTGAAACAAGAAGAACGATGATGGATATGCCGCTGGACGACGAAACGCTGCAGCGTGTGTACGCCTGGATCGATGAAATCCCGCTTTCTCGGCCCAAGAGGAGCATTGCGCGCGATTTCAGTGACGGCATCTTAGCTGCTGAGGTCGTGGCCTTCTACTTCCCGAAGCTCGTGCAGATGCACAACTACAGCGCTGCCAACTCGATCAAGCAGAAGCAGTACAACTGGAATACTCTCAATCGTGAGTAGCCTTTGCGTGCGATGTGATCTCGTAGAGCGACAGACTGATGCCGAGGGTGCCGTTTACAGGAAAAGTGTTCAAGAAGCTTCACATTTCACTGTCGAAGGAGGATATCGATGACCTAGTGCAATGCCAGTCCGGAGCCATCGAACACTTGCTTGTAAAGCTTCAGATTAAGGTAAGCAATCAGTGGCTGGTGCTTTTCATTTTTTTTAGGCTCACCATGCTGCTTTTGGTGCGCAGATTGCGAACTACCGCGAAAAGAGACCGTCCTTTTCACCAGTACATCAAACACCACGACAATCCAATGACAATGCCGACGATACCAACAGCGTTATCTCTACAAACACGGCAGTAGCAGGCACAGCAGGTAATGGAAGTCCGAATGGTGGAAGCAACCGAACTGTGCAGTCTCCAGTTGAAAAGCTATTTGACTCGCGTGGAGATTCGTTGGCATCTATGCAAGATTTGTCAATGCAGGAAGACAACGAAGTGAGGTTTATGGAGTCACTAACACCACCCGTGCATCCGATGGACTCTGTCGGAAAATCTTACGCTCCGAGCAGCGAAACTTCAATGAGCGAGAACGTGCGTCAAGAGCTGGATGAAAAGGACAGCGTGATCGCTGAGCTTCGCGAGACCGTCCAAATTCTGGAGATGAAAGTGCAAAAGCTCGAGCAGCTCGTACGACTCAAAGATGGAAAAATTCAAACACTTGTGGCGAAGCTACGATCCCAGAAACCGCAGATATGAACATGATAATAAAAAACTTATTCAAATTGTGTTTCGATAAGTACATTTCTACGAAGGTGTAACATGCCGAGCATCGAACTCGTACCGCAGTTTATCCCCAGAAGCTCATTACTTCCTCAGGATTTTCCGCTGGCTTGAGTAGCTGCAGGGAAATCTCATCTTCGGCGGTGCGATAGCCATAAACGGCAGGGGCAGGCCTGCTGCAGTGTCGACTGAACATTGACATCGTGTTCGCTCCAGTATCATGGATAACCACAAAATCACCACGCGAAATGGTAGGCAGCTCCACACGACGACCAGCTATGTCACCTCCAAAGCATAGTGGTCCTGCCACGTTTTGGACAAATGCTGAAGCCTCAGAGACCAAACCAGCAGAGCTGCACACACAAACAATAGCGTTAGAATATCAACAGCTCTACCGACAGTTTATGATACGTACTTGAAGACAGACATTCGGCGCGCAAATAATTCAGGGCGGTAGCACGCGCGGACGAAGAGATCCGATCCAGCGTGAATTATGGCAGTCTGCGTGAGTTCGTCTCCATCCACATGCGGGTGAGTCTTCACGTACTCCACCTCGCTAACCACCCAGCCTGTTTTAGAGCTGACACTGCTTCCGAATTCAGTCAAAATTGTGCGACCTGTGCGCTCAAACAACTGGGGAGCTTCGCGACGAAGAACCTGAACATATTCAGCAAATGTTGGGCACACGTTTTCGCTGTCAAAGTTGGTCGACAAGCCGCCTCCAATGTTGAGAACTTTAATGCGACTCGTGCCAGCTGCTGCGTCGATCTCGTTAGCTAACTCGCTCAAACAAACAGCACCTTGTGACAGCATCTCAAGTGAGCAGCCCTGAGACCCAACGTGTGCATGCAATCCAGTCATCCACGGGTTTGCACAGAAGAAGGCTACGATTTTGGCGCGATTCTCAGGGGTGAGTGGCACACCAAATTTGGACTGCACGGTGGAGACACTGAGGCAGGAGTTGGTACCTGCTCCAAGCAGCGGATTGATGCGCAGCCCAATGCGAGGCAAATTACCAGCATAACGTGGGGTGCATTCGGGGAAACTGGACTGGAAGATTGCCTCGGCATGCTCGCGGATGATGTCGAGTTCATCAAAGTTGTCAGCATTAACTTCCACGCCAGCGTTGATGGCAAACTGCAGATCTCGTCGGGTTTTACATGGGCTGTCGAATACAATACGATGAGGTGGGCAGCCCAACCTTAAAGCGTGTTTCACTTCAACGATCGATGCACACTCAAGTCCGACATCATTCTCAATTGCTCGCTTGATAAAAAATGACAACGGACACGACTTCATCGCAAACCGATGTTCAAAGTGCACTGGGAAAGAGGTCAGTAGTGCCTGGAATGCCATATCAATGGAATCCAGATCGTACACAACAGCCAACTTGGTCTCTTCCTCAGGCTGATCTTCATTTGCCAGGACGCGTTCCTCGACCATGTGCTGTACAACTCGGGCGACGTCTGCATCCTTGACACTAAAGTCCCAATCGCTGAGCGGTTTGAGAGGTTGTAGTGGTGCTACTTCCACACACTCTTCAATGTACTTGTGGTGGAGTTGTTCCCAATTGCGCAGAATCAGCGCAATCTTGTCCAGGATAGCATCGTCATCCTGCGAAAGTGGCTCTATGGCCGCAGCAAAGTCGCTTTCACCCTTACCTCGGACATACACTTCGTTCACCATATCTGCTCCCATTGCAATACGCAGCACAGCTCCACTTTTGCCAAGTGATACCGGTTGACCCAACAAACATCGTTTCTTGGCCAACGCATCATCTGGCAAAGCACCCGATATGTCCTTCGATAGAAGTGTATGCAGTGCCTTGAGAGCTGTAATGTTGAGAAACACACCGTCTTCACCTCGGACCTTGAACGACACAATGGTATCCATCGGTGTCACCGTACTAGTGCCATCACTTTCGGTGGGTTCTGGTGGAGTCAAAAGCTTCACCATGTGCCCCCACGTGGATTGCATCTTCGTTCGGCACTTGCTCATGTACAGCTTGCAGATAGCAGCAATATCTCTCGGAGGGATGCGACAATATGGTTCCATGTTGACCAGTGCAGTCTCCCAGCGTAGCAGCAAACCAACGTTCATGTAATCTCCCATACGCTCGCGCACACGACGCATGTCTTCAGGCATTTCATATTTCGAGAAGTAGTCTTCCAATCCAAGTGGCAGGGCCAATTCGGAGTGACGCTCGACCGCCGCAGCTTCCATTTCAAATACACAGCGCCTTGGCATGAGCACTGCACCGCAGAATGGCGAGCCGCCGAAGAATTTGGAGCCCGTGGTGAGTACTATATAACTCTTTGCGGCCCATTCTTGGTATAATGATCTGTCGATGCGCATTTGGCAAGCATCCACCACGACAATCAGTCGGTTCGGATACTGCGTAGCTAAAGCGTCCACCATGGGCATTGACGGACAGGCATAACCTGTCTTAGCTCCCACAACCACATGCAGCAATACCACACCACCGCCGCGGTCGAGTCGTTCTCGCACCAGTTCTTCGACACTATCATCAATTCGGTTGATGTTGCCATTATCGTCTCGAGCTGGCATAGTCACTACATCAACCAGGTCTGTTACGAACTTGCGTAGCGGTTCTCCAGCGGTACCAACTTCGCCACTAGGTGTCGCATTACTAAAGTGTTTGCCACCAGAAGCAATATTCGACCCACGACCAATCTCCCCACCGGCCGTGATGATACTGGTCACCTTGCATTCCTCCGGTCCGACACCACCAGGAAGATTCTCTTCCTCACCCAGTCCAGAGTAAAGTCTGGCAAGCCCCGCAATCGTAGCCAACAGTTCTGCATCCGTTCCTGACGGAGACAAGAGAACCCTCAGTTGATCACCGCGTACCAAATCCGAGACCCCAAGGCACTCCGCCACACGAGTCCGTACTGCCCTCATCTTGGTGTTAAACAGTGCACTTGAACTCTTGGCGTTGGGGTTGATAGACAACGAGTTCAGCAACAACTCCTGACGCAATTTTTCACAGTGTTCAAACGCTTCCAGTGTAATACTAGAGCACGTGCAGCTTCCACGTGCCACATCCGTCGCGAACGGGATCGTGGATGCATTGTAATTGTTGGTTTTAGTCAAAGGACACAACGTGGATCGGTCATCGGACCCACGCACCAACAAAGACTCGGTCTGCTCTGCAAATGGCAGCGCATTAGCTGCAAACTTGACGATCTCGTTCCACGCGTCTCCATGGCACGGAATGTGCAGCAACGTTGCAAGCCTCGAGAATAATTCCGTAGTGTTGCCCACAGTGGCCAATTGCCTCACCACCCGCACTTCTTCTTGACGAATACGTGCCACAGATGCAGATGTAGCGACTGTATTGGCATAGTCACCCAGTTCTCTCTGAGAAAAAGTCTCCAGGTACTTGAGTTTTGTGTAAAGCAGCACGAGATCGCGTGCACTGTAGCATGGCGAGTTGCGATTGAGTTCAGGAAGACACAAGAGTCGATCTTGTAGCAATGCACTGAGTGCAACGGCGTCAGAAGGATTGTGCAGATTCCAGCGACGTGTTGGATCCAGTAAAGGGCCCAAAAGAGGCAGCAGCTCTGGTCGCGTGGATGCAACTTGGTCTCGCAACTCAGAAGTCCCCCGTTCGAGTTGCTCGGGACTCGATTTGGATTTGAGCGCTGTAGACGAATAGACTCCGAGTTTTGCTGATGGAGGAGACGCGACACGAGGAGAATGCGTCCTGGAATTGGGCACTTGCGCTGCCAGAGTCGAGAGCTTGTTCTTGCTCATGGTCTTGGGATATCGAGGCTTGGGACGTTGGACGCAAGTGGTGGAGTGATCAGAAGATCGCGGCGCTTCGCTTCTATGATGCATGGCACTCGCTATGCGCTGGTGCGTGCGTGGCTTGTCTTCAACAGGCGTTTGCTTGTGTCACGAGATACTTGGACGTTATGTGTAGACCGTTATCTCTCGGAAACGAACAGGTCTCACAGAACGAACTAGACGGTCCGTACGAGCAAGGAGAGAGAGACTCGTGACTGTTGTCATGGCAGATTAATAGGCGCAATACCGCCGTTGGAGCGCAGTCTAAACGGCGGAAAGCCCAGAAACAGGCAATAGTGTTGAAGTGCGGACATGTACCTTGGCACCGAAGTTGGATTGGCCATGTTGCGACGTCATGGCAGGACGCATGACGGGGTCTAGACGTTGGAACTCCGTGCGATGGGAAGTTCCTTTGCCCTGTCTGGGAAATACTTCGGCACCGAACTTTGCAAGCTCGCATTGACAACTTCAATGCTACTAGTGCTAGTATCCTCGAAACGTGAAAGGATGAAGACCAGCTAAAGAGGAGTCATGGAGGACCGCAGGTGGACACTCTAAGAGCCTCAGGGTTTTCACAAGTAAAACTGTGCTAACTGCAGATTGAGAAGGCAAAGGTGCCCGACGTGGTAAAAATGATACCCGACAATTGTTGTCAAGCAGGCAGATTGTGCTGCGCATGACACAAAGAGTGTAAATCTTTAGTGCCGATCCATCGCACTCCAACGCCGTGGGTAAGTGATGACTGGATGCATTTCCCATTGGGAATCCCAAGCTTCAACATGTTCTAACTTTGTGCATTTAGTCCAAACTAGTCCTTAAACTAGTCCAGATAGTCCAAATAGTCCTCCTAATCGCCACCAGTCATACACTTACTCATTGCATCACTTGGGTCATGGCTCGTAGCTCTTCCCGACGCACTGTGCTGCGTTTCCAGGGCTGTGCGCACTTCCGCCAGCGTCTCATCTGCGCGACCTTAAGTGGCCGTCCACTGATCATCGAAGACATTCGCTCGGAGGACGAGAATCCAGGTCTAACGCCCTTCGAAGCGAGTTTATTGCGTCTCTTGGACCGCGTGACGAGTGGCAGCCACTTGGAGATCAACGAGACAGGAACGAAGCTCAAGTACCAGCCAGGACTCATACTAGGAGGTCGTGTGACCCACGACTGCGGCACAGGACGCTCCGTTGGCTGGTTCCTGGACGTTCTAGCGGCTCTAGCGCCGTTCGCGAAGCTTCCACTTCATGCGACGCTGGACGGCGTGACAAATGACCATGTGGACAATTCGGTGGACAATTTCAAGGCCACGACATTGCCATTACTGAGACACTTTGGTCTGGATGAAGGTCTCGATCTTGTAGTCAAGAAACGCGGTGCTCCGCCTCTTGGAGGAGGACAAGTTGTCTTCCGATGTCCTCAGGTCCGAGAGCTTCGTGCTGTCCACTTGGTGGACGAGGGATTTATTAAACGTGTACGTGGTGTTGCCTACAGCACGAGAGTGTCCCCACAGACGTCCAACCGCATTGTGGAGACAAGTCGAGGACTGTTTAACAAGTTGTTGCCGGATGTGTACATCTACTCGGACCATTACAAAGGCGCGGAGTCAGGACAATCACCAGGTTTTGCACTGAGTTTAGTGGCGGAGACGACCACTGGTGTCTTCTTGGGAGCTGAGGCGGCTGCGGAACCGGGAGACCTACCGGAAGATGTGGCTACACGAGCCTCACATGCACTTTGTGAAGAAATTCAGAAGGGAGGATGCGTGGATTCGACGAACCAAGCACTTGTGCTATTGCTCATGGCACTGGGGCCAGAGGATGTCGCCAAGGTGCGATTTGGCAAGTTGACACCGCACAGTATCGAGTGTCTGCGCCATCTGCGCGACTTCTTTGGCATCACTTTCAAAATCAAACCTGACCCAGAGACCAAGACGGTGCTGTTGTCGTGTCTGGGTGTCGGATTCAAGAACTTGGCCAAGAAGGTAACTTAGACTGCTGACAGGTACAAGTTCCTTTGACAGGTGGATTCCTTATAGAAAATGCATTTTGGATATCTAGTTGTGTGGTTTATCTTGATGTTGGATGCAGGTGTTCACTCATTTCCGACGCATCTTCGACGCCTTGACGGCTTCTCCACCGGCAGCACCCATCTTCATGGCAGGCTTTGGGACTGGTGTAGCACCTCCTCGCACATTGGGGTGGATCGAGGTTAAATTCGTAGGTAATTGATCCCGAGCGCGGCCTGGTTCTCGGAGCTTCTGGCGTGCAGCGATCAACCACTTTCGTGCAAGTGCAGTGGATGCGGCGTTGAGTTGCACCGGCTGACGAGTCCACTCAAAGCGATGTTGCAGCGTTTCTTCTTCGTCATCACTCACATCCAGTTGCTGACGGCGTTTTCCACTCTTACCGAAGACGCGTTCTTGGGCTTTACGATACCATTTCTGTAGCAACGCGTAGGATGCAGCATTCAGAGGCGTTGGCTCCCAGCCGTCACCTACGCCATCGTCAGGACGGCTGCCGATACCTCGAAGATCACCCAGCTGACCGGTTGTCTTGAGGTGGACGATGCAGTTGAGACAAAGCGTTTTGAACTTCTGATGCCTTGAAAAAAACTCTTTCCAGGCCACAGCGTCGAACTCCTCTGAGAGGGTTTGGCTTTCGAACTTATCACCAAGAACTTCGATTGGAATGGACATTTCAACCTGAAGTTGCCGTCGTGAAAGACACATCTCGCACTCACTTTTGCGAGCCTGCTGTATCAACGGCTGCACAACAGTCTTTAGACGTAAAATCCTTCGAGCTCGCGCCAACCAGAAACGGATAATGGTCCGCGAAGGAGCAGACAACGTCACCGGGCCAAAGCGTGGACGACCGTCGTCTTCTTCGTCGTCATCTGAGACCTGGGGATTCAGGCTATCGAGGATCTTTGCGAATTGAGCTAACAAGTATGGCCTCGCTCGACGTAGAGTGCGAGGAGTGAGGATCGATGGTAGCTGATTCACAAGCCATGAGCGATTGTAGTTGAGAAACTTGTTGCGGAATGTATCTGACGTGATACGCTGGTTCATGAGATAAGCTTCGTGTGATGCGCCTTTGATCTTCTCAAGTTCGTCCCAGCGCGGCACTCCAAACGCATCATCTTCATCAGGCGGTGCAAGCCACGCAGTATTTTCGTGTTTGATCTTCCAAATCTCAAATCGTACGGCCAGGAACATCACTAGCGCACGCACGAATACCGATGATGTAAGGATAAAAGCGAGCAACAGCGGCATGGCTGGATCGCCAAAGAGATTGTAGCTAGCACGGGCCATAATCTCAATGCCCACCACGAAAAACACTATACCCGTGATGTGAATAGTACACATCATGAAAAATTGTGACGAGAAACACATCTGATCTAACGTACGCAGTCCTTCCTCGATACATTCGTCCAAATTCGGTTCAAGCCCTTTCCAGCGTTGTTCGCGTTGAAGGAAGCGATAGCGACAATATACGAGGTAATCATACAGTTTCCAGCCTTGGAAAATCTCGACTACGTTTAGTACGAAAACCTCCGTTACAAGTTGGAAGAACAAGATAATGAGCGAGTACCAGAGGTAGATCTCCATGTCTTTCTCACGAATGTTGTATAAAATAGGAAGCATTACTTCATCGCGGAAAAACATCATGATCAGGATTAGGACAGGTTGGTAAAATAGCGCGAGTCGCTCCATCGAACACTCGGCATAAAAATCAATAATGGGCTCGACTGTCTCTGCTTCGCCACTCCCCTCCGCTTTATCACTTTCATGATGTTTACCTGTCTCCTTTTCCTTCTTCTTCTCTGCGTCTGACGCTGCTACAGTGGCAGTAGAACGTGTAAAACTTCTAAACAACAACAGCACGCCACGCCCCACAATTTTCATTTTGCCCCAAATGTAGCTGGCAACTTCTTTTACAAAATCAACGATAGCATCAGTCGCAGTGTGAACATACACTCGCATCAACAGCATCATGCCAAAGTCTAGTGTGCCACCCAAAACGAAATCACGGAAGTCTGTTGCGCCGAAAGTCATGATTCCTCCAATGAGATTCAATGACGAAACGAGTGGCGCCATTAACAACGCCTCCCTTAGCTGGGATTCGATCCAACCTTCAACGATAGCGTTAACTATTTCTTGAGCAACAATTACGTAAAACATATAATCTCCAAAAGAGCCCCAGAACGAAAACTCCAGCATGAGAACCAGGAACAGACCAAGCATAATAGACGCAAATATCATGTTGGCTCGCTTCCACTGTGTAGGCCACCAAATATTGCGCTCCAGAGCATCACGGTCATTTTGTTCAGTCATGACTTTCTCTGAGATGGCAATATGCTTCGGAAGAAAAATACGAGTTCCCAGTACAATAAGATATAGGCCGAAGAAAAGGAAGCATACACCAACGCGTCCTTTACGAGTTTCTGCCACAACATCAGGATTGATTTTGGTTTCCAGGTAGTGTGGCACGATATTATCCATGAGCCAGTAGCCACTTGAAGTGAAAAACTTATCACCTTTGAGTAAGACGTAAAAACTACAAACCACAGAGAAAATTGGTACTGATGCCATGGCCACTCCGACAGAGGGTGGCGGCGCAATCAAAGCAAACACGGACCAGAATCGGAAACGCGGCGGTGACTGTAAAAATGCCGTAAGGCGCACTACGATCCAGAAAATGAGCGCACCGACAGTCATCATCCCACCTAAGACGAAGAAGAGTCCAATAAACACTTGTTTCTCAAAAGCAAACTGAATAATAAGCTGGAAGTAGTCGAGTGGGTACAGGTTGACACTAAATGTGTACGCAGTGTTCACTGAGTCTCGATCGTAGTTGTCGTAGACGATTGTAGCCAAGATGATACGTTTAACGTGCGCATTGAGCTGGTAGTATCCCACGTTGAGTGTGACTGATCGAGGAAAACATAGCGTTGAGCAATCTCCCTCCAGCGATTGAGCGGCTGAGTTATCAACTGTGACAGGAATGAAGTAGTCTGAGCCGTGTTCGTCTAAAATATCATCGTAGTATTTGCCGCCGCGCAAGTAATCTGCAAGTGTGGCTGGTTCACGTAGAACGGTAAACAGAACAGTACCTTCAGATTGCTCAAACCAGCGCGGAGTCACATCAGCAGTCGGCAGATCCTCTTCATAATGACATTGGATATCCATCATACAAATATCGGCGGTTGGTTCTTGGGCAACATCCAATGGACCCACGTAGCGAATGTCATCCTGGTTCGGCAATGGTGGAAATGCACGACGCCACCAACTACGACCATAATTTCCGGTCTCCGACGTCATCGCTGGAAGTTGACATTGGTCACTTTCAAAGAGATCAAAAAGTGGCACATAGGAATCATACTCCATGCAATTTGACATAAACGGCAAATACGACAACAGCATTTTGTCAAACTTGAACAGGTACTGCGAACTAGTAGCGTCGGATGGGTCAACATACATTTCTTGGAAGGTTTCACGGTACTTTTCAACCATCTCGTGAGTCAGTGCCGCAGAACCATAGGGCATTAACCAGTAAGACGTATCCGTTATGACGTCCTTGTAAGGATCGGTCACTAGTGGCACGTCATTATTAGTACTGCTCACATTGTGCGATAAAAGTACACGACCTCGCTCGTAAGCCTCGTACTTCGGTGGAAGATTAAGAGGGGGAGAAGTGTAGTCACCATATTCTCCGAAATATGCAATAAGAAATGTGTAGTCTCGAGGTACCATTGCGGCCTCGTATGAAATCGCGCGCGAAAGTGGCCGGGTATCAGCAGTCACGCCTTGTGTAACATTACTTCGTGTAGGTGTTTTGAGCTTCACGACAGTCGAGTTCACGAAAAATGGTGCAACAGATGTATACAATCCATACATGATATGGATCTCCACCTTGAAGGTAATATCCTCTAGCGCAAGCAACGTGAGATTTAATAGATCATTTTTGTTGACTGCTGTGGAGAGGAACCAACGTGGTAATTCTACCGGTTGGTGGCATGGTGAAGTTTCAATATCAGGACCACTTGGAAGCACTACCCCACGAGAATCGCAAGTCTGGTCTTCACACGTACTATTTCTCACGAAAATCGCAATTTTGTAGTGTTCATCATAGACAAGGCCTTCAGGCAAGTGTCGGAAATCGAAAGATATTTTGGCTTTTCCAAGTCCTGTAAGTGGAAACCACGCCTTGTCGTCATTCCGGAACCCCTCCTCTGTCTCTACTCTTTTCAAGCACGTTGCCATGAGCTGTTTCATGTTCAGTTTCGCAGCTTGTGCTTCCGAGACAAAACTGAAAATGGCACTGGTGTCAGAAAAGTGCACACCATAGTTGGAGACGCTCACTTGTACGGCTTGTGAAAACGACGTCCCAGTTGCTGCTGTATCATTGCCGATAAACGGAGGAGCACGGCAAGTCACCCTTGTACTGCTCACGAAAAATGCTGGTGCCATCTGATAGAATGGAGACTTTGGTAGCTGGAATTTACACACGAGGCGGTCCGTGTCTTGGAAATTGCGACCAATGACAGTCAGGAGAATTCCACCAGCAGAACTAATCTTTGGAGGGCATACACGGATAGCATCGATCGTGTCATTTTTCCAAAATGCGACAGAAGCGGACTCATTCACCGGGTAAATCACATTTACTACCTCCACTTCACCAGTGCGACTAGTCTCCACAGTTGAGTCGAAATGTAATTCTTTACCTTGGAAATCATAGCTGAACTGCGAGTAGTACTGCTTTCCTGGCTGCTTATCGCAAATCGGTACCGTTCGAATACTGCAGTCCACTAATTCATCCTCGCTTGAGCTTGACCACGTGCCGCTCGGACAGTTAATATAGATACTGCTGCTATTAGCCGTACCAGCAGGGCAGAACTTGCCATCGGGACACTTGCTCTTGTTCTTCTCAATGGTTTTCGTGCCCCGAACGCAAATGTTGCCTTTATCGCAAACGTTTGAGTACTGGTCGCTGATCGGAGTTGAAGACGAGCAGTAATGGCCGCCGGGGCACAAATGATCAAACTGCGTGCGGCGATTTGTACCCTCTCCACACACATATCCAGCAGCACACGGTAAACTCGATGCCATTGTATACATACCCGAACTACCGCACACTCTTCCAGCTGGGCAGATTTCACAGGATGAAATATCTGTCAAACCTGTGTGGGGCGACCATGTACCTTCAGGACAAGTTCGGCATGTAGTACTATCTGCTACGGATCGATAGAAACCTCGAGGACACAACGACGGAATATAGGTGCCATATCCTGGACAGCTATGACCGGCTGGACAAATCTCGCATTCGACCGTAGCTTTCAAAGGCGTGTATGTTCCAGGGAAACACATCGTCGAGGCTACAGACCCAGTTGTACCAGCAAAATTTCCCACTAGAGCTTGTATCGGGGCGCTCGAACCAGGAGGGCAATAGTGACCGGCGTAGCAAACACCAGTGCCTGAGAGTGTCGGCGTCGCTTCTTCACAATAAGTACCTTCCGTACAAACCTGAGGGGCTACAGCACCCTCTGGCCTACTAGGAACCCAATCAATGGTTGTATTATGGGCCACGCCACCGAGACAGTAAGTACCGTTCGGACAGGGCATCGGCCGGAATGGAGTGATATCTGACGGATCAAGTGTTCGTGTGCCCTCACCGCAGATATATCCTGCTGGACAGAGCAGAACGGGAACAGCGAGGCCAGACGAAATACAAACAAAACCAGCGGGGCATAACACAGGATCCAACATCTTGGCGTGAGGGCACACATGACCACTTGGACACAGCGTACAATTCGACTGCTTCGGCAGCGGGTTGTACGTTCCTGGGTAGCAATCTATCGGCCGTAGATTTCCAACACCGGGACAATATTGACCAGGACCGCATACGATCGCGTTGACATCATCACGGCAATAATGGCCTGTGGGACAAGGTCCCTTGCCCTCGGGCGTAGACGACCCACGCGGACAAAAGAAACCCGAGTAACACTTCTGCGGTGCACTGTAATTATTCGCCTGTAGCTCCTGGACAGCAACACCACGCCGACAAAAAGTCCCAATCGGACACGAATACGGTCGTTCCGCCAACAAAACAGTGTTGTTTTCCACGCACAGCTTGACATTGCAGTCCACCAAACTTGGCGGATGCTCGATCCGGCGGCTGCCAATTGCAGGTGCTACACGAGGTATCAGTGCCCATGAGTGAGACGCTTCTGCAAAACGTGCAAGCTGCGTCTCGTTATCAATCGAATAGTCGGAGTTCGTGGTAAAATCACTAATATCTGTGGTTTTCGTTCCCTTTCGGCAATAGTGCCCCGAAGGACACGCTTTCACCGGCGTGCGTAGCCCATGCTCATCGCATACCATTCCAGCTCGGCACAACACCGGCTTAGTCATTCCATGATCCGGACAGAAAAAACCAATCGGACAAGGAAGACACGTAACTTGGTTCTGCCTAGGCTGGAAAGTCCCAGGCGAGCAAACGGAAAAATTGGTACTACCATGAGATTCGCAAATCGTTCCATTAGGACAAGCCTGAATGTTTCCATTCGAACAAAATTGCGAACTGGGACATTTTTGCACGTAGGTATAATTCAGACCACTGTTTGTGAAGTCCACTTGGTTGCTCGTTAATTCAACCGAAACGATACCGTTGGTAGCTCTCAAGTCAACAAGTTGTCGAGGGGCAACGCATGCAGCAGCGGATTCAGATAGATATGTCGCTGGGCTAAGGATTTCACCAAAGCGACATGCCAACAGTGAATGATTCACGAAGTTTCTACCTTGGAAAAATATCGTAGTTCCTCCCTCTTTCAAGCCCTTTGTTGGGAATAACCGTGATACCGACATATCTTTCACATATAGATACGTAGCGGAACTAGCTGATGTATCGATTCCGTTGTTTGATGCTTGCACCATTACTTGTCCAGGAGATGCTCGTGGCACTGCGCAGGAAATCATGTTGGAATTGATAAAGATTGCAGGAATCCTCACCGAATGAAAGATACATTCGAGATCAACTGAGTTGATGAAGCCGGTTCCACGAATCGTGATAACCGTGTTAGCATCAACGCTAGGGCCCAAGTTGGGTAGTATCTCGTAAATTACGATGTCCTCGACGTATTCAAATTTCATGCTTGGTGTTGTGTAGTCAAGCCCATTGATACTTACTTGTACAGCATGTTTGCCTTGCTCGGCCATTGCTGGTGTGACACATTTCACCGTATTTGATGTTAACACCACTCCAATCGTATTGATACCACCAATTCGACACTCTACAACGCCATTATAGCTAATGTCAAGATTGTACCATCTAACCAAAAGCTCTGTGCCACCCGTAATACTCCCAAATGTCGGAGTTACAGACACTACATCTACCGCAGTAGTGTAAGTGAAAAACACTGGATTGGGTGTGACAGTGGCATTATTGTTCGTCACAGCAACTCGTACAACGGTGACCATGTCACGTTGAGGTGGAGAAATACAAACCACTTCTGTGGAAGATACATATTTCACCACTTGGACAGCTGCGAGATCTCCAAATTTGCATCGCAATTGCAGGCCTTTTCGAAAATGCATACCATAAATCGTCACTGCGGTTCCACCTGTTTGAGGTCCGTAACTGGGGGAAATGTACTCGACAAACGCATCAGTGTAGACGGAGATGCTAGAGGGACTATTTGAAAACACTTGTCCATCGTTCGATACCTGGAAAGAATATCGATTCGGTTGGAGTCGTGGAGTTGTGCATACGATTTTTTCAGAAGAGTAATAACTTGCTCCAACGATAACAGAACCAAAACGACAAGCTAGCTCCAGTGAATTCGAGAAGTTCAGGCCGCGCACAGTAACAAACGCCCCCCCAAGGATTGGAGCATCTGGTGGATCTACTGACAGGATTATCGGGATAGGAAGCGAGTCGCTGCTCTTTGTTGCTTGTATCGGCCTCACGTATGAAATGACACTTTCTTCATAACTTGACGGGGTAGAGAGTGAGCCATCGTTCTCATTAATTAAGGAAAGCCTGCGCATTGTTGCACGTTCCTGGCTTATGTAAGAAACCACACTCTCTTCATAATTTGGCAGATTAGCAAGTGAGCCATCGTTCTCGTTAAGCAACGAAATTCTGCGTTTTGTTGCTTGTACCGGGCTCAAGTAGGAGAACATGATTTCCTGAGATGGAATTTCTGCTCCGTGATCCCATAGCTTGACAAGAACATCACCATAATTTATTTGACTTGGTGACTTGCATTGAAGAAGATTCGGATTGATAACGTAGGCAGACGTATAAATCTCACCAAAACGACAATGCGAAACTAGGTTTAATCGAGAGCCCACAACTGACACTAATTCACCACCCTCCATATCACCGACTAGAGGATCCACCGAAGCAATTAATGGAGGTTCCACAAGGTGAACAATACCGAAACTTTGAGACTTCAGTTTACCGTCGTTAGAAATAAACACATTGTAGTACCCCGGCGCCAGCTTTGGAGTCAAACAATGAACACTGGATGAAGATTCGTAGATTGCAGGAACCATGACACCATCGAAAAAGCAGCTTAGATCAGCGCTGTTACGGGCATTTTTGGTACTCACGGTGACCTTAGCACCTTTAATTGAAGGAAGTCGCACTGGCGATACGAACTCTACCTCTTCCGCTGCAACGAACGTGAAGTAAACAAGGTCTGTCGAAAAATCCAGGTGGTTGTCAGCTACAATGACTTGAAGACGTTGAGATCTGCTCTGTGGTGGGCTTGTACACGTCATCTGAGTGTCCGACAGTACCTCAAATTCAGTTGCCTGGATAGATCCGAAAAAACATTCGGATTTGTTCACTTTGAAATGTTCTCCTTCTAGTAAAACTGTGGTTCCACCCAGTCGTGTTCCAGCAGTAGGAGATACTCGAATAACCGAAGGTGGAAATTGAAACGCGAACGTCTGTAAGGTACCAACATTTAAGCAATCTTGCCCATTATTGCTCACTTGCACCGTTGCCGACGTCGTACTAAGATAAGGTGATGAACATGTTATCAGTGATGAGTTAATAAACGTGGCCGGAACTTGAACATTGTTAAAACAGCAAGACAACTGGGGTGTAAACATAAAATTCGACCCTTTGATCGTAATCTTAGTTCCTCCACAATACGTGCCCGTCATGGGATATACCGAATTAATGACGATAGGATGGTGTACTTCCATAATTAATGGTTGATTCGAGACTTGTACACCATAAGACCTGACACTTACTTCAACAGAACCAACACGCTTGACTGCTGGAGAAACGCAACTCAGTCGGGTATTGCTTATAAATTCTGCGTTAACACATCTTGGTTCATGGTCCGGCGCACCAACACAGCACTCGAGTTGTGCACTTCGTCTGAAGTTATCACCGTAAATTAGGAGGTTACACCCACCACTATTATCACACAGCCATGGTGCCAATGTGTTCAGAACCACATCTTCGTAATACAGAAATTCAAGGTTTTGTAGTCGCGACACTGAGATTCCATTCACTAATACTGAAATCAACCCTTTTCCGGACTGCTTGACAGACGGTGCTACACAGCTTACTTCTGTTAAAGATTTGTAAGAAGCCACTGTTTCACCTATAATTTCGTTATCCATGGAAAATTGACACATTACTGTTGTAGTGTTCAAGAAGGAATGCCCACTTAAGCGAATCGAATGACCCCCTCGCAAATGTCCAGCACTAGGAGTTAGCTTATACACTAACGGGAGTTGAATATACGTAAAGTTTGATGTCGATAACGTGAAATCCTGACCGTTAAGAGATATACTAAGGTTCGTTCGTCCTGCCGGATGAGCAGGAGCCTCGCATGATATTGCCGACTCATTCCAATACGTCCCAAGTGTCCGAATATTTCCAAAGAGGCACTTCAATCCAGTTGAATAGCGAAAATGGCGTCCTCGTAGAAATACCATCGTGCCGCCATCAATGTCGCCAAATACTGGTGTGACGTCTTCGATGATAGCGTCGAGAATATATTCATACTTCATTTTCAGTGTGACGAAATCCTGACCATTTAAAGTTAAAAGTATTGGAACTCGCTTCGATCCTGCAGAATCCGCTTGGAGTTTTGTGGGAGTAGGCGGCGTAATGCACTCAATTACAGTGTCATTTACGAGCCACCCGCGTGAACAGTGATATCGGTCCCCAAAACAACACTGTGTAGACATTGAAGAGTACAGATTGAGTCCAGATATCTGCATTAATGATCCACCAACCACCGAACCTGATACAGGAGTCACCTGACGGATCCTTGGGGGCAGCGTGTACGTATACAGAACGCCATTTTGAGTGAAATCAACCCCGCCATTAATCGATATCTCAACAAACACAGCCTCAGCGTAACGAAATGGAGGTGCGACGCATACCAACGTGGAGTCAGACTGCACAAAAGCTTGGACGATTATATTCCCAAATTGACATAAGGAATTATTAGAAGAAAACCCCATACCGGATACTATAACCATAGTTGACCCGTCCATTGAACCTCTTGTAGGAGATAGTTTGAATACGTGTGGCTTCATCTGGTAGTTAAAAGTCTGGCGCGTGGATACGAAATCACGGCCGTTCACAGATAGATAGACAACAACCTCTCCTGTGTTAAACTCGAAGGGTGGGCTGATACATTTCAACTTCTCGTCACTCACAATTGTTGCACTAGATGGCTCCATGTTATCACCAAACCTGCACCAGTATGTGTAAGTATCGTCAAAATGTTTCCCATTTACAAACACAGCAGTACCGCCTTCGGTACTTCCCACCGAGGGATATATTTCTGACACATCAAATTGGGTTCGGAAATGGACCAAAGTTGTACGACTTGCATACACAAAATCGACACCATTATTAGTTACACCAATTCGAATGTCACCTACCGAAGTATTTGTCGGTGGAGAAAAGCATTTTATATGCATAGTCGAGATCCAAATCGCGTGAATAGTTTCTCTGACAGTCGTAGTATTTTCCGGATTTTTATTAAAATCGCAACCGAGCAGTGGAGATTGCACAAACCCCCGACCGTATATATCAAAGAGGGTCTCTGTTTTCTCAAGTGCCTCTATCGGTTCCACCATCAGTACCACCGGTTCCTTCGTAAATGTGAAAGTGTTCAACAAGCTTCCAGATAATCGACGCGTTACTGACCAAATATTGACGTCAACCTTACCGATGTATAATACTTGGGGGCTTTTGCAAATAACCTCTGCTGATGAAACTACCATAGCGTGTTGGTTGCTGCTGTAGTCACCAAAGCTGCAAACAATTGTTTCGTTCAATATAAAGTCACCACCATAGATGTGGACAGCAGTGCCACCTGATGCAGCACCGTTTATAGGAGAAATTCGGTTAATATCGAAGTTCTGGAGAAACTTGAACAACGGTGATGCAATCACAAAGTCAATTCCATTGAACGAAATCGCGAGTGATACACTCCTTGGGATGCGTGACATAGGAATACGGCAGCGCACTTGAGTAGAACTTACAAAGGTTCCAAGAGAACTTAACGAGCCGAATCGGCAGTCGATGCGGCGAAATGGTATAAAGTTCTTCCCCGTGATAACAACGTAATCAACAATATCTTGACTATTGGCTGACATGGACACACCTATCGAAGTCGGATTGTAGTAAAAAATTTCCGGTATTTCCAATACATCTACTTCAACCGAGTTCATCGAATACTCGATACCGAAATTTAAAAGTTTGACATCCTGCACTCCTTTTCTCATTGGGCGGGATGAAGGTGTCCGACAGGATATCTTGTTTCGAGAGACAAACCTTCCCATAGTGGTTGCGTTCAAACCACTAAAAAAGCACTGCCAGTCACTTGCTGGGAACACATCAAGGCATTTCAGCTCAATTTGCTGCGTTAGCGTAGGTATAATCGCATTTGGCGTAATGCCAGTCAGCACGACAGGCTCAAAAACGGTAAAACTAAATCCAGTCTCGAAGTACGCATCGTCACTTATACTTACGCCAATCGGTAGCATTTTTTCACTTTCCAGACCTGTTGAATTCATTCTAAATGAACAAGAAAGTTCGTTGCTTGACACAAATGTTGCTGGAATATTTCCTGCGCTATTTCCAAATCGACATGTCGAAATCGTTCCTGGGACAAATCCAATACCAACCAACTTCACTGAATGATCCTTATTGTACATACCACTCACTGGTTCGATTCGTTGAATTAGTGGTGTGTTGATATACGAGAATGTCACATTAGTGTAATTCATCGTGGATGTAGATATATTCCCTAACGATACTGAAAACGGCACGCGTTTTTCTCCCTTGAAAATAGGAGGACTAGAACACGTCACATAGGAACCATTCACGTACTCAGCAGGTACAACTAGCTCTCCAAACTGGCACCGAAGTTTTCGGTGATTTACAAATCCTTTCCCGTGAACGTGCACTCGAGTTCCTCCTCGAGTTAAACCTGTAAGGGGAGCAGTACTGGCGATTTCCATTGCTCCTACAAAAGTAAAATTTAACTTTTGTAGGGTGATTGCATCTCCTTCCTCGTCCAGTACCACAATTTCCAGACTTGTCGTTCCAGCTGAATGTGGAGGTGTTTCACATTCCGCAAACTGTTTATTTACCAATGTCGCAATTGTTCGAATACTGCCAGCAAATACGCAGTACGTGCGAACCACAGGATCCAAGTACTTTCCTTCAATCCGAATGCTCTCTTTCCCGTGAAACGATCCATATAGAGGCATCGCCGTCAGTATTCGAGTTTGTGGGGTTAATACGATGTGTTTTGCAGTATGCATGAACGTTTGATTGTTCACAGACAACATGGCGTCACATCCTGATGAACACCCATTTCCCGAAATTCCTATTTCAAATACTTGACATGTTCTATTCACAATCTTCCCTTGACTCACAATAACAACGATTTTCGTTTCTGTGTCTTCGTCAAATCTATCAAGGCGTAAGAAATACGGGGAAGAGATATTTGGATAGCTTCCACAAAGTAACACTCTTTGGGTACCGTTCCTAACGTCTGGTATGACTTGGACTGATGAAATTTGTGGTGTTATCGTGTACACAAACTCAAATGCCTTGGTAGTGTACTCTGCAGTGTCACTAACCAACGAAACCTTAACGATAGAGCCCTTTGACAAAGACAGTGATGGTGGGACAATACAAGTTATTTTTCCTTTTCGGAGTGTAGCATATGTCCATGCTGTCCCAAATAAGCAGCGAAGTGAACCAGTGAAATACAAATTCAGACCCGTAAATTCCACTACAGCACCTCCATATACGCTATCAAATTGTGGCGTCATACTTAGCAACGTTGGTTTTGCCATTACCGTCAACAAGAGACCAGTTGGCAAGGAATTGTCACCATTAAGGCTAACACTGATTGATTCCAGACCAGGTTTAAGCCGAGGAAGGGAACAACGAATCTCAATATCACTTACGAAAACCATTTCATGTCGACCATCTGGAGAAAAATTGTAGCTGCAAAAGCCAGTCCCTAAATTGAGAAACCCTGCACCTGATATTGTCACGAACCCACCAGTAAGCTCGTTGACAATGAACGGTGCGAGAGAAATAAACTGCGGCTCTGACGTATAGTGGAACGTGTAGGGCAATGGCAAAATATCTTTCGCGCTGAAAAAGAGTCCCATTTCTACAGCCATTGAGCTTTCTACAGAAGGTGAAGTGCACTCAACTTTGTTATCATCAATGAATCGCACGGGTCCAAACCCCGTATTTCCAAACAAGCAGAAAAGGTCAGTATTAGTCTGGGCTAAAAAACTGGAGAAATTTCCCTTTAGTACGACACTGGTACCTCCACCAGTACTTCCATATTTTGGTTCCATAGAGTGGATTCTGGGTAGATGAAATACGTCAAACCACAGGGGAGTCACCAACTCCCATTCCTCGTTCCTAGTCCGAATTAAGAAGTTGTAACGACCAGGTTTTACGAATTGCGGGGAAATACACTCGAGTTTTACGCTAGACACGAAAGTTGCGTACACAGCCAAATCTCCAAAAACACACTCAATATCACGCGAATACGTCATTCTTGACCCATGCACCACAACAGCAGTACCACCCCGAATCCAACCAGACATTGGTTCTATAAATTGGACCGTAGATTTTGGCTTGTAAGTATGAAGTGACTCAGTATTGAGTAGTGGCTGCAGCCATGAATTAGTCACCTCTGTTTCGGTCATGTTGACGGATTCGGGTTTGATGGTAGAGTCAACAGATAGAAACTGACTGTCGTCAAGTAGTGTAGTAAACGTGAACATAAAAAAATCTTCCAAAACATTGTAGTCTCCAATAGAGAAGTACATGGGGACTGTCATGGCTCGAGACGCGGGTGTTCGGCATCGAATCAAAGTCGCGTTTACATATGTTGCACTTGAAACGTCACTCTGAACTCGACACTTCATGTCGAGATCACTTGAAAATCCATGGCCAACAACATTCACAACGGTCCCACCGTTTGTGCTGCCACTATTAGGGTGTATTGTGTGAATTACAATTTCGGGTTTATACTTGAATCGTGTCGTCATATCTGGAAATAAAAGTGACGTTACTGGCAACAACTGAAAGGTTCCTTCTCCAGGCATATGAACTGGTGCTTCACAATGTAGTATAGTACTAGATATGTAGTCCGCTTTTGATGAACTCCAATCCGACTCTTGTGTGCCACGAAAACTGCATTTAAGGTCCATCCAGCGCTCGAAGCCTTTTCCTGCAACTATCAGTTTCAGTTTTTGTGTAGAGAGTGCAAAAGGAGGGCTCACGCTGTCCACTTGGATAGGCAAGTGAGCGTTAAATAATGTAGTTGTTGAAAGATAGTCGCGTCCATTCGGCGAAAACATTACCATATAAGGACCGGGTTTTAATCGTGGCACACGACAACGCAACGTTTTTGGATCATCCGAACTCAGGCTATCAAGTAACCCATAAAATTCAGTATCTACATGCTGTCCCACAAATTTACAGCTACGATTCTCGAAGCTTTCCCATGATGTGTTCAAAGCAACACTGACATGATACTCTCCAACCACAGAGCCAAAGTTAGGATTTATCTTAGTTGTTTCGGGTATGGTGTCAACCAGTGTGAAGGGAGATTGGAATAATAATTCAGTTGGTCCATCGTGGGTTTCTAGAACAACTGTCAAAAGAACTTCACTTGCCATCCAATTTTGACGGGTTGAACACCTTATGTGAGACGACGAGATAAAAGTTGTCTGGACTCGCATTGTTGGTAACCCAAAAACACAAAAAATGAGGTCATGGGGGACGAGGTTTTCTCCAAAGAAATCGATAATGTAAGCTCCTCCTGCAGGAGCCGTATTTGGCTTAGAGAATTCAATACGAGGAGAGTCGGCATACTCTATCGGGAACATTCCTAACAACTCGGCTCCGGCAGCACACGTAATTCCAAGAGTATAATTTCCTGGTATTTTGGACGGAAGTGCGCATTCCATTGTACTTTCTGACGTTACGATTCCTGAGGAGCTGTCCTTTCCAATGTGACAAGCTAAGTTCATAGACGGATGAAATCGAAATCCTGAAAAAGATACCACATGACGTTGTCCCGGTCGTAATAATGTTGTTGGTGGGCCATAAATCCAGTTTGGGCATCCTGTGTTTGTGGTCACATCTTGACGAAGCAGAATTTCTCCATGAAGAGCTATTGTCAGCGTTTTCGGGCGCTCCAGTCGAAGTTGCGGGTCAGACACACATTCCATACTGTACGATGTCATGTTTCGTATTATTCCCGACCAGGGTTTACTGTCGAGTTGGCATTCATACTCGGCATGTAATGAGATATTGACACCTCCAATCTTTGCGCTCCATCGTCCATCATCTAGCTCTCTAGCGGATTGAATATAAAGTCCACTTGGCGGCTCAATAACATCAACCACTACCATATTGCCGCTTGTTTCGATGCCGTTTAAGCTAACTCCAACATAGGTAATTCCTGGATTGATATGTGTAGGGGTAATGCACTTTACCGCCGACTCATTTACCCATGTCACCGGGGTCTTAATATCATCAAAGAAACACTTCATGTCTGCAAAATATTGTAAATTCGTTCCATGAATAACAAGCGGAATACCCCCCACTGAAGTGGTATGGTGTGGAAATGCGTCAAACAACATCGGGGTTGCAAAAACAATGACCTCTAGCGCTTGTTCAGACCAGGAAAAATTGTCTTGACTCAGTCTGAGTGACATACTCCCGGGGCGCATTGGTGGTGTTGTGCATCGTACTTGAGACTCTGATAACGGCAACCCGTCGACCACCGTGTTTCCAAATAAACATCGAATAGATTTTGCTGTTGAGATGACGTTTAAGGCCGTTACAATAGTCTCCGCTCCACCTCTTTCATCAAACTGAAGAGGAGAGATGTCCATAGGCTGAATTGCGGGGATGACATGAATACTTTGGCGAGTTACGAAATTTTCGATGCTGTTGTTCGCTAACGTAAGAACTAATTCGAATATCCCTGTGAAACTTGCGTCAAAACTGCACCAAACGTGATCTCGATCCCGATACAAGAGAGAAACGGGTTGATTTGAAAAATGACAACCTACCAAATCGGTCAAATTTAGTCCTGATCCGATCACCGACACATTTGCCAATTTCGTTGTCTGCGATAAAATTGAAGGGATAATATCTGTTACGATAGGACCTGATCCATAAGTAAATTGGACGTCGACACCGTCTTCTACATGAGCAAACGTATTGTAGACACGAACGCTGATCACAACAACCTCGTCGATTTTTGCAGGTGGGGCTGTACATTCAATGATCGACGCGTTGAATAGACGACCGACCACGCTTTTTTCTCCAAATACACACTCGATTCCGTCGTAATCACCGAACACACCAGACAAAATTACAATCGTACCACCTAGAAAGGACCCTTGACGAGGTGTAATAGACGAAATTGACATTCTCGGCAGCAGCTCGTATGACACCGTTGACTTTGAGAAGTCTACACCGTTGTTCGACACTCGAACAAGTTTCATCCCCGACCGCATAAATGGAACAACACACTCAATCTGATACGGTGATATGAAATCTGTTGCAGGTGCTTCGACATCATCAAATATGCATGTTAGAGTCGCCGTATCAATGAAACCTTCGCCAGTCACACGTATCCTTCTCTCTTCGGATTCAGATTGGATACCACGGGGAGGATGAACTTGAAAGACTTGTTCACATGGAACAGCCTTGTATCGCACAAAATCGTTGGAGATTCGATTGGTGCCTTCGACTACGAGTTCTAGCATGTGCTCTCCTTGTTTCATCGGTGGTGCTATGCACCAAACAATTCCTTGCTCTACTATACTTGACACTACAGAAATTTCTCTATCAAATAAGCAGTTGATGCTGAGCCCTGCTAGAACGCCTTCGCCTTCAACTCCTACTTGTGTCCCTCCATCCACTGGTCCGAACGCTGGCTTCACTTTAACGATAGAAACTGGAGCAAAGAAGTTGAATGGCACCACCAACGACTCAACCTCACCAAACGCAACCCACATATCTACAGTGATGGACTTGTTTGGTAATCTCATAACTGGAGTTGAGCAAATGATAATTTTGCTCGACATCACAACGGCTTTTACAGCACTCATCTCTCCAAAATGGCAAAGCGGCTGAATGTTGTCAAAGAAACCTGACCCTTCAACAGTAAGCAAATTGCCTCCAACTGTTGTACTGAAAGAGGGCGTGACACGGCTTACGAGCAAAGGGCTACGAACAAATATCTCGAAACTATTACTAGAAACTTGGACACCACTTTGAGCAAGAGTAACGTAGCATGAACCAACGGGAAGAGAAATACCGGACATCTCGCACTCAGTGATAGTGCCTGACGAGAACGTGATAGCACCTGAATACACAGTACTACTTGCACAAATGAATTCGCATGTCGTCTTTGCTGAAGCGAACGAAAATGCGCCTTGAAGTTCGAATACCCTGTTTGGCTTGGGCGTTGAAATTTCTGGAATTATTCTTGCAATCATGGAGAGCTCAACCAGCTCAACATATGTTCTTGCAATTGGTGTAGCTGAAGTATCTGTCAACGTCACGATACCCAGCTCTATTACGCTTGAATATTTTTCTTTCGGGATGATGGGAACGGGGCACACAATATTGGTATTGGTTTGTGCATGTACAGGTAGAGGTGTGCTCGTTAGATCTCCAAAAATGCATCCAAATGACAAGGCAGTGTTGAAATTCTTCCCAACCACGGAAATATTTGTCGGCTGCTTCGTACCAACCAAAATGACTGGAGGAATGAGCGCGTCAATTCGAGCTGATCCAAGAAACTCGAATGTTGCTTCCGTTGAAGTAATTCCGGTCACATCGGAATATAATTGAACCGATACCAATTTTGAGCAGTGAGGTGGGGTTCGGCATATCGCTTTCGATCCACTAAGAACCTCGAGTGGAACGCAGGAGCTGCCAAAGCAACAGGACATACCAGTGGAAAAATAATGTCCTGTAAACACGACTGTCGTGTTTCCGCTAGAGGCCCCTTGTGTAGGAGACACCGCTGTGACGATAGGTGTGCCAACCAGTTCGAGGGTTTCTTTTGCAAATACACCATCCACTCCATTCTGAGCTATCCCAATTTGATAGTTTCCTGATGACGTAGAATAAGGAATGGTGCACACACTTTCAAAAGGTGATTTCCATGTTGCACGGAAAATAATTGCAGGTTGATTTGACGTGTTTGAAATCAAAATGCAGCTGGCTTCATTTCTGAACACGAATGGACCCCCTCTGATTGCAATACGCGTAGCTGTACCAACAACGGAACGTGTAGGTTTTACCGACGAAATGGCCAAGGCTGAAATGTACCGATAAATAAGTGCGTTGCTTTGTATCGTGGTAGATTTCAATTGAAGCCATACTGGGAGTTCTCGTGAGTTATCCTTAGTCCACGGCGGTACTTCACAACTCACACACGATTGATTAACGATCTTAGCTTCGGTACGATATTGCCAATCTCCCCATCCAAAGACGCAATCGAAAGATCTATTCCTGAAATTGCCTCCCAACAACTTTATATTGGTCTCTCCTCGAACCGATCCATATGCTGGTGATAATTGTGTAATGTAAGGTGAATGTGCTGCTTCAACCCGCACAGAAGTAGGAGCTGAAAACAACACCCCATCATTGGAAATTGACACATTCAGCTCTTGCCCGCAAGTATATTTGCGATATGTAGAGCAAATAACTGTGTCCACTTTTTCTATGCGGGCAGCAACAACATCGATCCCAATCCGGCACAGTAAGGTTGTGCTATTTGCAACATGCGAAGCACTGACTGCTACGTGTAGTTTTGCAGTATTATCGTCACTGTAGCTCGCGAATACTGAGTCAATCTCGGGAACAGAAACATATTCAAACTTCAGCATCCCGCTGTTCTTTGCTACCTTTTCGGTGGCATTTTCCCTTGAATCCGTATATATAAGTTCAAAGCTGACCCACTCGTTCGTGGAGGAATTTGATATTTGGGGCGGTGTGACGCACAGTAATCGATTATCAAGCACTGAGAATGGAGTCACAAAATGATTTTCAAATTGGCATCGCAAGTTTCTTGCATGAAAAAAGTTCTCCCCATGCACAGAAATAACATCACCACCATTAATGCTCCCCCTGATCGGAGAAATTGACCATATCTTAGGAGGATCTACGAAAAGGAACCAAGATCTTAGCCGGGTAGCTGCACCTCCGTCTTCTTTCTCCAATGAGACAGATACTAATCCCGTTACATTCACGACTGGCAGGACTATTTGCAATGGACCTCCAATTGTTTGCGAGACAGGGGAACACCACAATTTATTGAAGCAGCACTTCCAGTTTAAAGGATTGGTAAAGAATCCCCGAATAATAAGCTGCACAACATCACCACCTTGTGTCGATCCAACGTTTGGCTTCAACACCCATTGAGACTCACCAATTGAAATTCCTTCGATATGAACATCTTCATTTTCACTGATTTGTCCACTGCTTGATGACCACACACTGACTTGCGTGCGTTCACTACCTAAGTTCCAAGGGGGCACTCCACAATTCATTAGCGTCGCGTTCACAACTCGGACGGGTATTACCATTGACTTGCTATCAGATTCAAACTTACAGAGCAAACCCAAGCTAGGATCAAAATTCAGGCCAACCAACGCTAATGACAGCTGAGAGTCTAAGCTAGACACAGACGGTGCTATTGTTTGTACTTCGGGTGGAAGAAGTAAGGTGACTTTAAATCCAGACTCGAATATGTCAAATCCATTGGATGTAAACAGAACTTGAGCATCAACAGGACTAGAGGTAAGATTCCCGATTTCAGCATCGAGTCCTGAACAACTTACAAATTCTGTGGAGAGCCATTGAGCAGACAAATGAAGATCGCCATAATCCAAGCGCAAAATGCACCTTAACTCTTCAGTGCTCACAAAATAGTTGCCATACACGGATAGTGTGAAACTCGGTGATAGAAATGCCCGTCTCGGCAGGACATTGGTTATTTGAAGCTCCGGAACGAACAGGAAATCTACTTCTGTGGAGTTTAAAAGGCCTTCGTTAACGGTGCCCAGTGAAATTTTCACGGTGCTTGATCCTGCATACATGGGTGGAGTTGTACACTCGACTACTGACGAATTTACCATTGAGCCAGGCGAACAGTGTTGCTGACCATAGCAGCATCGGACTTGTCGCACATCAACTTCATCCACCGGGTCACGTAAGATGACCGTGACATGCGTTCCACCGGCTGAACCACCACTGTTTGGTTGAACTTGCTGAATCACGGGTGTGTGATGACAGGTGACGGAAAGAGTCCCATCTGCAGTAAATCCGTCATAGCCAGAAACGGTGACATCTAGGATCGAAGAATTCATCATAAAGGGCGGACGGCACATGACTTCGGTATCACTTATATAAAATGCAGGCACTGCTGTTTGATTGAAATAGCATGCCATTCTTGAGGCATTTGAAAAACCAGTACCAATAACATGCAGTTGTTCCATTCCAGAGCACGTAAAGAACATCGGTTCGATAGAATACACCGTGAAGTTGAATTCAATTTCAACTGGAAGGGTCATGCTCCATTCTTGGCCATTGAGACTAATAGCAATAGTCGTATTCTGGGCCTCAAGCAACATTTTGGGGGATATAAAGCATAGAACCTCGGTCGCGGAAATCCAAACACCTGTCTCAGTACTACAGCCAACTTGGCAATACCAGGATGAAGACTGAGGAAGACGTTCTCCAATAACGCGGACCACTCCATTGAAATTCATCGGTATCGACGACGGGGACAAAGCTGTTATCTGAATATCTCCTGCGTACCGAAATTTTTGCTGCATATTCACTCGAAAATTATAGTTTGAATCGGAAACAGCCAAACTTACGAACCCGTGTTCGCGTGTGTCTGATGGTGTGATACACGATATGTGGGTAGAATTCTGCCACTCTGTCACCACCACAGTGTTGTCATCGAAAATGCATGTAAAATTCATGAACTCGCTGAATTCGTGGCCTTTCAATAGAAGCCTAGTTCCACCACGTTTTGATCCCACACAGGGCCAGAACGAGTAGACCAAGGGCTGTTGCACGAAACGAAATAGTTGTTCATCCATACGTTTCGATGCAAAAAAGTCAATGCTGTTAGCAGTAATACTTATTGGAACCTCCGTCGAAGTGTTGAATATGGGCGATAAACATTCCACATGTGATCCATTCGTCGTTTTATAGGCAGTGGTTAATGTCCCTCCGAAAGCGCATGTATACTCAGTAGGCACCGAGCTCACAGTTGCTAATTCTATGCGAACCACATTACTTGTACCAATAAGTCCAACAGTTGGTGATATTGATTTCACTACCAGATCCGGTACAAAGTATAACTCCATCTCATCAATCACAGTGAAGTTATCGATAACAACCGAGAAATATAGACTTGATGGGGGCGTAGATACGCTAGTTGGGACGTTACATGCTGCTTCTGTAGCCGATACAATAATCGCACCTGCTGGGTATGATTCATTCTCACTCCGTAATATGCATTCTATGCTATCAGCAGAGGACATACTTTTCATCTCAATACCAATTGTTGAGTTCGAGAACACAACGCCATTCCCTGGATAAATCGAAACTGCATCTGAGTAGGCGTAAAACTCAACCATCAGCGAATTTTGAGACATAACAAAGCTTTTATCGTTCACCAAGCGAAGTGACACGAAAGCTTCTTTGTTTGGAGGAGACACGCAAGCAATATCCCTCTCTCCAACAATCTCAGTTGGAACAATGGTGGAGCCAAACAAGCACCTTAAACCTTCCACAACGTGATCAGTGGTAGTCACACGCACCTTAACCCCACCCGCACAACTAATGCGAGATGGGACCACTTCCTCCATTATAATTGCGGCTATGAATGTGTATGACGCAGTGCTGGAGATAGAATGCGCACGTGCATTATTTGTCCAAATTTCCACTTGTACTGTCGATGGTTGATATGCTTGTGGGCTTCGGCATGAAAGAGCGGAGTTGTTCACTACAGTGGCAGGAACAAAGTGCCCTCCAATGTTGCAATTTAACGACGAGAACTCGAGCACACCGAACAAATGTGTACTATCAGTGGAAATGGTCACTTCTGTTCCACCACTTACTAAGCCCACTGCGGGTGTCACATGCTGAATTTCAATGGACTCCAATACCACATATTCATAAACAGCTACAATAGTTTTTCGCGGTAGGATACTTTCCACCTGCAAAGTATGGCGCGAAAATGACTCATTTGCCAGCACAAAAGGAACGGTGCATTTGCCGGATGTGAGTGATCTAACCACCAATCGAGTCCATCCTGCGTCGACAAAATGACATATCAAATTATGGAAATCCATCATTCCGCTTCCATCGATAGTAAGAGGCGGATTTCCTACCCGCAACAATGTGAGTGGCTTTACCGATGTTATGGATGGAAGAGGAGCATAGCGAAGCAAATACGGAAACTTAGGCGATCCAACCGGCTGATTGCTGACCTCGCTGAACGATACCACAAGCCCAATCCAATTACCAGGGTTTGGTAGAACAGGAACGCGACATTGTACAAGTGAAGGAGAAACAAAAGTCGCAGGCCCAGTTGCAGTTACCGCACCATTGCTAAAATGGCATGATAGGGAGCTTATGTTCTGGAAATGAGCCCCTGCCACGGCCAATATGTCGCCACTTCCAGTAATAAAAGCGGGATTTGCACCTGACACAGTTGGCGGTGCTGTAGGAAAGCAAGTCAGTTAATAAAAATTGTTCACAACATAGAGTATTTAGTAGATTAAAAAATCTTACCGTAAATGCGGAAGTTGTTAGGAGCTTTGTACGGAGTGCCTTCAAACGCTATAGCAATGGTTACGTTCAGAGACTCAATAGTGCCCATCACCACAGCAGGAGAGAGACACAGAACCAAGCTGGATGACTTGAATGACGATGCTGTAGCAATACTCCCGTTGAAAATGCAGTTAATTTCTGCATGTGAGAAAAAGTTAGCACCAGTAATTGCGATTACTTCATTTCCATCCGAGCTTCCGTATGGCGGAGTTATCACATGAATTTCCGGTGAATCTAATGATGAAAATCAGTTAGCAAGCCAGGCAATTCAGGCACACAACTGCCAGCCATCTCACCTTGGTATCTATATACTTGTGGATCCGAAAAATCTTGACCATTTGTTGTTAACCGCAAAGCTACGTCCGAGGTATCTTTGTTCATCACTGGAGCCTGACACGAAACTGTAGACGACGATATGTATCGCGCCGTGGACGTATAATTCCCGAAAGTACACCACAAGTCTGTATCCTGGGGGAAATTCTTTCCTTGAATCATTACCGTAGTCCCGCCAATTCGGGGACCCCTAGCTGGTGAAATAGAGGTGACTGCCCAGCTTTCCTCGTATACGTACGGAATAGGATTTGAGTAAAAGTCGTTCCCGTTGCTAACTATGAGGAAAGTTCGTTTGGGAACGTCAGTGCTCGCAGGGGGAGACACACAACGTAGAAGGGTATCCGATATAACTGCAGCTGATACGAGCGGGCTTCGGCCAAATCGACACCAAAGTGTTTCATCAGGCCACCTCCGAAAGCCAATTCCCGCTACTGATACAGTTGTTCCTCCTTCAATTTTCCCGCGAGTTGGGTTTACATGAGCGATTGACCAAAGCTCAGTCGAAATGTTACTGTGCAGATTTACCTGGAAAACTGAGTCTTCCACAATCGAGAAATCAGGGAGAATACTTAATCGGACGAAAACTATCTCATACCCGTAGAAGGAAGGAGCTCGGATGAGTATAACTGACTGCAGGATATCACTGATGGCATCTACAGGTCCACTTAGATTAAGCCAACTCGAAGATTCGTCGCCAACCGGAAGCTTTGACACACCTACCGGAAACGCGCTCGATGTTGTTGTGAGTTGGATTTCTCCGATAGGCGTCATTGTCAATAATCGAGCATACACAAGCTTACTGCTCGCGGTTTGGCCTAGAAGCTTGACAGCATATCCGCGAATCAATATTGCGGATAGCTCTAATGGTACGACAAAAATGGGATCGTTAGAGCTCTGAACCTCAATCGAAATGCTCTTGAAAGCATCTGTGATCGTGCCGTCAAGGTAGTTAAAATCTCGTACACGTATTCCAAGTTGCTCCACATGCTGCTGCGAGTTGAAGTTTTTATCAGGTCGGTACTTGATCTCGAACAATGCTGTGTTGATTGCACGTAGATCACCGCGAAATCGAAGAAACTGATCGGCGACGCTATCTCCCTCGATAATTTCGACATCACCAGTGGAACCGAGGCTGATCACACCACTTATCACAAACAGGTTCATCTCAAAAGTTGAGTTACTATTAGCGAAAGCAGGATCGACATCATAAACCCTGACGCCGAAGATACTGATTTCCTTGTCTTCAAGCAAAAACTGGGTAGTCGGTACAACTAGTTGGGGTTGATCGTTGACAGACGCTATACGTAACAGAGTAGAAAATTCATCCGTCGTAGCAACCGTGAATCCAGTCACACCTTGATCAACTACCTTTATGCGGAGCTCATCATCACCGTACCAGTTCAGGTAGCTTCGATACCACACACGGGATAAAAAAATATTCACGCTGGAGAGTGCCCCACTGAACAGCAAGTACTCGTTGCGATCTCCATTACCTGAACCAAATGTGATCCCTGGCGTCGGATCAAGCGACAACACTCCGTTTTTAACTGACAAAGTGACTGTAACCTCATAATCGAGAGCCATTTCACTGTCCGTATCGCTGATAGAAATATCTAAGATCTCTACAGTTTTGTCTTCCTCTCCCAAAACAATAGTAGGTGCGTTAATCTTTGGGTCATTGTTCCAGGTGTTCACGCTGATAAATACGGACGCGTACGAAGAGGCTTCATCCGTGATGAATGATACTGCCCGCCACTGACTTCCATCCACATTTTTCCACTGTAGTCTCACCGTGTGACTTCCCCCAACTAGTGGCAACACCATGCTTGCCCTTGTATTTTTGATTCCACGAACACTTCCGTCTACCCAAGACGACATATGCCGGTATGCGATTCCATCAATAACTAGCCGAGTTTGTACGCGATCCCATGAATCACCCGTCCAGCTACTAAATTGAGGATTATCACTCTGTGAAAGTGGTAAATTGTAGCTCAGCGAGACTTGAGTAGTTTTCGGTAGTGTAAATTGAAGTACAGAGTCTCCAACGTCAGACCACTCTCCAAGTGAAGCCGGCTTAAATTGCTCTAAATGATACACAGACATCGAATCCATGCTCCCGTCGCCTACCACTGCAAGCACCCGCCCCATGGCAAACCCATCCAGCGCATTAGGAGATGAATACCACGGACGACTGGAGCCAAGAAATGACTTCCAGCACAACACAGCACTATATTCACCCGGAATCAAATCCATAATAATGCTGCCCTGAAGTTGCACTGTCGATTTCTTGGACCCCTCCACAAGTCCATACGAACCTGTTTCTCGATAGCGGAGTCCATTTATCTCGAGCACCGCCTCAATTTCGTCGTATGCTGCCGTATCTGTTCACAGCGCACAGTCAGCAAGCAGGATAGAAAGATGCTCAACCACAGAATTGCAAACGAACCACGAGAATACTGAACCAGTTCAGGGCGTACAGGAAGCTGATAGAAGAACCGCATCGTAGCTGGTTCGGAAAGGCGAAAGTTCACGGCCATACCAGGTACTGTTTCCCACTTATTAACTGACAAAAGGGAGACTGCAGTGATCGGCTGTGTATACCAGATGAAGCGGTGTTGCGCCGACACAGTCAGACTCCGTCCGCCTGCAAACCCGTCCAAGATGTCGCTTACAACTGCCCATTTGAGCACGTACGTCCCACGCTTCCTCCATTGCAGTTTGACGTCGTGATGTCCACGCGGGATCTCGAGCACTAAGTATCCACTTGCTATTACAACTAAAGGTTCTCTGTCATCAACTGTTGTTGCCGATTGACGGTATGGAGTGTTATCCACTGCCACACGGAAGGACAATTCACTCACTTGAGCGACTTGGACACCTTCAGACTGGCTGTCTGTGACGTGAGAGACCGACACGTCGTACGAGATCATGACTACTGCTTGGTTCAGCAGCTCCAGAGCCACGCGTGTGTCGGGAACATCCACCCACTCGTTGGTGGGCGACTCTAGAACCGCTGGAGTGAGCGGATTCACGCTCCACATGAGCTTCGGCGACGCGCTCTGGGCATAGATGGCGATTGCCCAGTTCAGCCACACAACCAGCAGAGCGAGGACGCAGTGCATGCCGGGCTTCTTGGTCTTCATATCTCCAGCGGCAGCGGAATAATCTTAATGAAAAGCCGCGAATCTTTTATTGGTGGACGTCTGCTCAAAGTTTCGACAATTGGGGCTTGAATCGAGAGTTCCTAGGACGCAGGGGAGCTTACCACACACACTATCAATTGAAGTGATCTCCATGCGTCCAAGACCCTCCAAACCCATAGGTATATAATATATTTTTTGCCTTGCCATCGCCGCTTTGAACGAAGAATATCACGCGAAATTGTAAATGTGACGAGTAATTCGCACGTTTTGCTCGAAATGTGTGTTTCGGGCTCCAAAGTTTACAATACGTCCATTTGAGACCCCTGATTGGCTGGATTTTGCTAGCGGCCCCCTCGCTAATAACGGGAACGAACGACCGGGCGGCGCGTGGTTGGGTGGAAGCCACGCAGTGACGGATCGCAGCGCAGCGCACAGACGTCACCATGACCACATCAGACGGTGAGTCCTCCGCCTCCCCTCGACTCTCGGCCGGTTGCTAACGGATTACATTCACTCTGCAGACGAAATGTTCGGGGCCGGGTCCCCCACCGTGTCCGACTCGGACTCGGACGCTGTGAAGGAGGAGAAGACTGGCAAGAAGCGCAAGCTCAGTGGCAGCAAGAGCAAAAGCAAGAACAAGCACGCCAAGCGATCTACCAGCGATGATGAGGAAGATAAGGTCGGGATGGACCCCCCCTCTTATTTAGAATAGGTGCTTACAGTAACTGGTATTCCTAAACAGAAACCCAAGTCAGCGTTTATCGATGACATGGCATCCGAGAGCGATGACGGAGAAGGTGGCGACTCGGACGACGATGACGATGACGACGACGAGGAGACTGAAGGACGCAACGAGTACGAGAACGACGGCTTTGTGGTGGACGATGAGGATGACGAGGGTTCTGGCCGTGAGACCGGTAAGCTTCGCTGCTACCTGCCCCTTGAGTGACTAGAAACTTACCTTTCTTGCTTCAATACCGTCAGCTCGTCACCGTCGTCGTCGACGTAAAAAAGAAAAAAAACTGAAACGTCTGAAACAAAAGGTGGAGGAGATCGATGATGAGGACCTCATGTTGGTGCGTGAAAATATGGGCATGGACACTGGTCCGACCCACAGTGATAGCGAAGACGAAGACATGGGACGCTCGTCCCGCAAGGTAAAGAGCGAGGATGACTCTGGACTCATGTCGCGCGAGCTCAGCTACCGCATGTTTGGCGACTCGGATGAAGAGGAAGAGGACTCTGCACCGCAACGTGCCAATAACTACCTCGGCAACGATGAGTACGAAAGTGACGACATTGATGAGTTCATCGTGGACGACGACGAGGAAGGACGGGAAGGTCCGCGACGTCGCAGGAAACAGGAGCCTATCCCGGCGTCCATGCAGGGACCGTCGGTGTATCAGATGGGGGAAGCCGAGGAACTCTTCGGAGACATGGACGGATTTTTGGAGGCTACAAGTGGCAAGCTTCCGGATGAAACTCCTATGAAGTCGAAGAAGGCTATTTTACTGGAGAAGTTCGAGCCCAGTGTGCTGAAGGAGCATATGATGACTTCGGATGTCATTGCGGTGCGCGACAACGATTTACCTGAGCGATATCAGTACCTCTACAAGAACCGCGAATTCCCCGATGCAGAGGACCGCGCAGAGGAATCTGAGTGGATCAGTGACTTTATTATCAAGAACCTTGAGCGAAGGAATCAACGTAACTCTGCTGCGTCGCGGGGTGAGATTGTGTCGGCGATTGATACTGTTTTGCGGTTCTATCATGACGAGAAGCTTGAGCCGGCGTTTGTTCAGCGTTACTGCAAGGAATATTGGAAAGTGGTGGGCCTACACACTGAAAATCTGTATGAGATTATGGATCTTGATATTAAGTGGGATAAGTTGGATCGCAAGCGGAGATCCTTCCAAAGCGGCATCCAACGTGTTGTTGACTCTTCAAATGCCAAGGAGTCAGCGTTTGTGCGCAAATGTTACGAGCAGCTATTTAGCACACCTGATGAAAAGACGTACAAGGACTTGTCAGAGTTCTTTGCTCTGGATGCACAGGAATCAAGTGGTCAGGTCAAGGAAGAACCAGACCACAAGTACCGGCGCCCAGTGCGCCGCACATTCTATCAAATTTGCACCAAGGCAGGATTGCGCCCGGTGTCTCTGGCTTTTACGATGAATTCATCTGTTCTCGGCGGTATCGTGGCAGGTGTGGATCACGAAGAGGCAATTCGTGAGGTACCGACTCCGGAAGAAAGTCCTGGCGTACTGGCTCAAAAATACACGACAAAGGAATTTCCGACTGTGGATGACGTGATGAAAGGTGCCCGCCACATTGCCGCTAGCAAGGTTGCTGCTGAGCCCAACGTTCGAAAGTGCATTCGTGAGTTGTATCGTCAAAACGCTGTTTTGAGCACCGAGGCAACCGTCAAGGGTCGTGAAGAAATTGACGAATTTCACTATTGCCACGGCCTGCAGTACATTGAGAAGATGCCGGTTCTCGAAGTGTTTGAAGCAGGCGATTTATGGCTGAAGATAGCTCGTGCTGAGAAAGAAGGCCTATTGAAGATTACTATCATCAATGAGAAGGCACAGGACCTGATGGACCCGCTAGAGCCAATTTATTTGTCATCAAGCAATGATTCGGACGAGGAGTGGCAGAGCCAGCGACATCTTGTTCTTCAGGAGGCAATCAACAACTTCATGATCCTGTCGTTTGAAAACGAGCTAAAGCGTGATTTGACAGTTGCGTCTCGTGACGTGGTCGTGAAAATGTGCGGAGATGCGCTACGAGAACGACTATCTGTGCGTCCCTATGAACCAGCCGATGGTGTGGATCCCTTCATAGTTTCGATCTGGGTTGAGAGCACAATGGATTCAATTGCACACATCGTGGCCCTCGATGTGAATGGAGAAATGGTGGACAAGACGGAGGGATATTGCAAACGCGATATGAATAGCATTCAGAAGCTATCTGCTACGTTGTTGAAGTTCCTAACGGAACACTCACAGACACATGTTGTGGTCATTAATGTGTCGGCTGGTATGAAGTGTATGGACATGGGTGGCGTGGTTGATGAGGTTCGACGTTTGTTAGGTCGTGATGATGCATCTCGCTTCGGAAATGGTGACGGCCACGACTTTTTGGACATTGTTTTCCTGAAGGATGATGTTCCGAACATGTTCAGCCGCTCCAAGCGTGCAGATCAAGAATTTCCCGAAGAATCTGAGTACGTGCGTGCTGCGGTTGCTCTCGGACGCTACCTCAGGAACCCTGCTTCCGAGCTTTGCGCAATGTGGGGAAACGTTGCATTAAATGAACCAAGTCGCGGTCGCGAATTGCTGTTTTTGAACGTTCACATGATGCAGCACTCTCTCGTGAAGGACCTTCTTCTGAAAGAGTACGATCGTGTATTTGTTCAGCTGATTAACAAGTATGGCGTTGACATCAACTTACTGGCGAACCACAAACATACTTCGTATCAGTTGCAATTTATCTGTGGTTTGGGTCCAGTGAAGGCAGCATCCGTACTGGACAAGGTTCGTGCTAAAAATTATGTCGAGCGACGTCAAGAGCTACTGTCAAAGGGGTTTGTGGGAAAGATCGTGTATCGCAACTGCGCTGGTTTCATTCGCATTCGCGAGCGTGACGCGCTACGAGAAGCTCCCTTGAACCCCTTGGATGACACCCGTATCCACCCGGAGAGCTACTACATGGCTGTGAAGATTTGTGGTGATGCCAACAACAACTCGACCATTGACATGTACGATCCGAACCACTACTCATATGCTGTAGAAGACACGATGTACCAGTCCGCATCTGCGATTCGAAGTCGCAACGCTCCTCCTAACACTCGACTCGGCGATGCAGAGATTCAAGATGTACTGTCTGAGTTGGATCTATCTGCTTATGCTGGTCGTCTAGAGCTTCAAAAGAAGGGCCCAAAGCTATTGACGCTCGAGTATATTAAACGAGAGCTACGGTACCCCTACTTTGACAAGCGTGCAAAGTACCAGGTCCCCAAGGATGAAGACCTTTTCTTCTTGCTCAATGGTGAAACGCGCGAGACCCTGCGTGTCGGAATGATCGTTCCTGCTACGTTGTTGCACATGGCTGGTGATGATTTTGTTCGTGTCCGTTTACAGAGCGGTATGCGTTCAAGTTTGCACCGCGAGCGGCTGCCTGACTATTTGATTGACGTGCGCCCGCAGGGCTTCCCTAAGGGTATTACGGTTAACGCCAAAATTCTGGCAATTCAAGCGGATCGTGAAGGGCGCTACGAACTGCAGCTTGGCTGCAACCGACGCTCTCTTATCGACATGGCAATGTGTTTCTATCCAGAGCGGTTTCCACGATACACGAACGAAAAGCTAGTTGAGACCGATAGTAGGGAGCGCGTTGACCGTCTACTGAACGAACCTCCAGTTGAGGAAGACAAGACGACGTTTACTCAAGCTACTCGTGTTCCAGGGGCTCATCCATCAAGGCGCAAAAAGCGACAAATTGCACACCCCTTATTCCGTAACATTAACTGCCACACAGCTATGCAGTATCTACGAGAGCAACCGGTTGGAGAAGTGGTTATTCGTCCCAGTACCCTAGGCACTGACCACCTCACACTGACGTGGAAGATGCTAGAGGGCGTGTACCGTCACTTTGATATCCACGAAAAAGATAAGCCATCAGAAGCCCGCATTGGCCAGACGCTGATTATTAAGGAAGAAAAGTACGAGAACATCGATGAGCTGATTGCTCGCTTCGTGGATCCGATGAACAGTTTAGTGGACGATGTTGTACGCTACAAGTACTACAACAACGCCCCGAAGGAGAACGTCGAGGAAGACCTGATTAAGCAGAAGAAAGAACACCCGTCTCGCATTCCGTACGCTCTTCATGTGTACAGCAAGTTCCCGGGCTGTTTTTCAATCACGTATATCGCACGTGAAACCCCCCGCAGTTGCCACATGGAGGTGAAGTCGGGAGGCTACCGCTTCTTTGGCCGCATTGAGTCATCCATTCTTCCGACGCTGTCACAGGCGCTGCAGTTTTTCAAGATGAAGGCGCTTGTTGTTCCAACGTCGAACTCTTCCCGCCCCTCTTCGTACCAGCGTAATGATCACAACAGTGGACCATTTGCTCAACGCTCGAGCGCACCTCACTCTGGTAGCGGTGGTCGTCCTCGCCAGAGCTCACGTTGGGATGATCGTCGTAGTGGTGGTGATGGTGGCAGTCGTCGTTGGTAAACACAAGAGCAGTTCCAAGGAATCGTGCAAGTTTTTCAAGATAGCAACGGTAGCGAGCACAGGACTACTAACGAATCATGAGCAGATCGCTTGCCATGAGCAAACCAATATCCAGAAAATAAAATAAAAAGGCTGTATATCGGTTAGCTGAGCGCTTCCAATGGACTCAAATGATAAGCTCCACTTGAGTCGTGTCCTCGAGCGTTAGATCTCGATTGTAACAAGCTATGCCTATCCAATGAAATTCCGGATAGACCACGAAATTGTGTTTCTACGACGAAACCCTATCATTTACTAGTGCCTCCTACAGAAGTGAATGGTTGCATCAACACCAACCTCCGAGGTCCGGTCCATCGAAATGAAAATCTAACGTTACTGTCTGCTTATCAAGGATTTGACGTGGTTAATGTTGAAGGGCTTCTAATGAAGATTCTTCATTGAAGAAGCAGCCACAACAATCCAATCTGGAATCCCCGAACAGCAAAAATGCTCACGAAATAATCCCAGGATGGGATGCGCAGAGATGTTGTGTCCACGACTCTACAGTGTATAGCCTGCTGTACAGGTATCGGAGCAGCATTGGCAGTGCTCTACATGTACTGGTGTGACTCTACGACAACGATAACTGGGATCACCCGGTTTGACCTGACCATTGTCCAAATTGCTGACAGACGAGTACACACCGTCAAACAAACAAAATTGTTGCTGGTTCCGTTCTCGCGTCACGCTGGTAAACCGCAGTAGATTATTCTTTGTGTTGGATAGGCCACGAAAGAATGATCCAGCTCCAAGAATTGTGCCATCGTTCGACGATTTCACAACTAAAAAAACAACTATAAAGCTGAAGCCTTTTGGTATCGGGACCAAATATCAGTTGGTAGGATATCGCTGCGAAGTACATTCTGGAGGTCGAACTGACCAAGGCGAAGGAGGATATCAGCGTCACGACACGTCGACCACCCAATCCAGTCTGTAATCCCCGAACAGCAAAAAATGCATCACGAAATTAATCCCGGATGGGATGCGCATAGGTGTTGCATATTTTTCGTTCACGCTCACAATGAGTCCACATGAAGGCGCCACTGACCAGCACTTCTGCTTGAGCGACGCTACAGCAACGAGGGGATTACCTCGACTTGACCACGCCCATTGTTCAATTTGCTGAGAACAAGCACACAGTCTCACCTCGTCTAAAATGAAATTTGCTGCCGGACTCGTCATCGCGGCAATTGCCGTCACCTCCGTAAACGCCGGTAATCCATCGATTCAGACGGAGATCTCCAGCGATTCTGCATCGGACTCTGCTTCATCGTCAATCGATGCGTCTGAATCGGGCGACATCGGTTTTTCTTCTTGTAACTTTGGATGCCTCGCAGTCATGCGGCCTGTGACTGACGAGGACGGAAAGACGTACTCGAACGAGTGCGTGATGCGTGCAGCGAAGTGCAGGGGAGGAAAGAAGACGAATCCCTTGGAGGACTACAAGCGTATTTATGGCAAATCTTTCGGTGCCTCGCGCGAAGAGGATGCTGGCGAAGACTCCGCTAGCGAAGAGAGCGGTAGCTCAACTTCTGATGGCGGCTCTGCTACGGATGATTCATCACCTGGCGAAGGATCCACTTCCTTCTGCCCTGATGCATGTCTAGATGTATACGAGCCCGTCACGGATGAAGATGGTAACACATACTCCAATGAGTGCTACATGCAGGCGGCGAAGTGCAAGGATAAGAAGAAGGACGTTGATCCCTTGGAAGAGTACAAGAGGATCTATGGTAGGGAGTTTGGAGCTCCTCGTTCTGGGGATGAATCTGACTCGCGCGATAGTGACGCTGCTACGGAGTCTGCCAGTGACGATGGTGATAGCTCATCTGGAGCATCTAATATCGTCCAGGGAGACATGTCCGGTGACTCTGGCGAAGAATCAGCGTCTAATGAAGAGTCTACTGACGGCACCCCCAAGTCGTACTGCCCTAACATTGTGTGCCTTGCCGTGTACCAGCCTGTGACTGATGAGAACGGTGTGACGTACTCGAACGCGTGCGAAATGGAGGCTGCGAAGTGCAAGGGTCCGAGAGAACCCGTTTTGGACGCGTACAAGAGGATCTATGGTAGGGAGTTTGGAGCTCCTCGTTCTGGGGATGAATCTGACTCGCGCGATAGTGACGCTGCTACGGAGTCTGCCAGTGACGATGGTGATAGCTCATCTGGAGCATCTAATATCGTCCAGGGAGACATGTCCGGTGACTCTGGCGAAGAATCAGCGTCTAATGAAGAGTCTACTGACGGCACCCCCAAGTCGTACTGCCCTAACATTGTGTGCCTTGCCGTGTACCAGCCTGTGACTGATGAGAACGGTGTGACGTACTCGAACGCGTGCGAAATGGAGGCTGCGAAGTGCAAGGGTCCGAGAGAACCCGTTTTGGACGCGTACAAGAGGATCTATGGTAGGGAGTTTGGAGCCCCTCGTTCTGGAGATGAATCTGACAGTGAAGATAGTGGAAGTTCGTCAGAAGCAACCAAAATGGTCAAGGGCACGAAGGGCCCCAGCAAGGCCAGCAAGCATACGAAAAAGTCCTCCGTCAGCGCCAGCGGCATTGGCAGTGTGTACGATGATGGCTCTGAAGGTATCATTGACGATGGCAGCTCAACGGCTAGCTCGAAGTGTGCGGGTGCCTGCCCTGACGTCGTGTTGCCTGTTTGCGGCTCCGACGGCATTAAATACTCGAACCCGTGCGAGCTGAAAATCGCTGCTTGCAAGAACCCAGAGCAGAACATCGTCGAAGATGATTCAGCTTGTTCTAAGACTCCGCGGGATGACCGGTTTATTAAGATCTCTACGGGCAAGATTGGTACCATGTAAATGTGAACCTCTCCGAGTCCGCGACATAATTTGATGTTCATAGTGAAGAAGTGTGCGTTTTTAGGCTTCACAGTTTCCCATCAGCCAGAACAGTTTTCACGCGTCTTCATGTCTTGAAATTTTCATAAACTGTTCTGTTGAATATCAGCACAACAGGTTGCGCTAGCAGACACACTCATGCGATTGAATAAGCGAGTTGGAATTAAAGTTGTCAAATTCACATTATTCCAGGCGACTGTGTTTTGCTATCATTCGTCTTTTGCCTTAGAGCTGACGCATGCGTCATCGCCAGACTCGACAATATTGAGTCCTGGGTTCCTGCAAGCAGCGGTTTTCATCTCGCATGGGTTGGAGTATTTCACTCCGTCAGAGCCGCAAACAGGCGAGTATATGTCAGGACAGATGTCGGGGCATGCCGAGCTGCTACTTTGCTCGTTGACTGATCCACCGCTTTCATTCGAGGTCGTGTCGGATAGTAGAATGTGCTCTCCCCAGGCTCCATAGTCTTTCTTCTTGGGTCTGCACCTTTCGGGCAACAGCATGGCACACTCATCCCAATTCATAATAGCGGCGCACACGATTTTAGGGCATTCCGAATCGAGGCTGTTTGATGCCGACGATTCACTGGGTGCCGACATAGGTATCGTGGTCGATATGGCAGCGTGGGCATTTGCTACGGTGATGACAACAAGGGCAAGTCCGACAAAAAGCTTCATTACGGTGTTGGATTGAAGGTTGAGCTGGTCTTCCGCAAATTCAGGAATGACTCGAAGGAGTTCGCATTTCACAGATTACGAGGGCATGGGCAGCGTCATCATCGTGGTATTTTCGTCACGATCGCGGAGGACATACCAACATAGCTGCGTAATACTTCAGGTTCCACCACTAGCTTACTTAAAATTGGCAGGTAAACAGCGACCAGGCTGCTTAACCTTAGAACAGTGCACACTGCCACCGTATCAAAATACCGTGAAGATAACAATATTGCTTTGATTTAATGACGTCCACATATGTGTTCTCAGAAATTCTCTGAAATTTATTTCAGAGCTCTCCATCTCTGATTTTCTTCTTTTGCCTAATCCTTTTGAAAGCATTTGTTTGAGTAGATCGTATTTGACAGATATGATTACAAAAACCAAGTGAAATGAAAGTACCTTGAAGTCGATAAAACTGATACCCTGACTAAAGCATAAATTTCACGCGATGTTACTTGTGCGGCCACGGGTAACATCCAAAGTATATTACATTGCAATTTATGGTTAGCAAAAAATTCAGTGTTTGCTCGAAGCTTAGATCACCAAGTGCTTGACGAACTGTAGTTGCCGACATCGTCTGACCTTGCTGAGCATAGAGGGATATGTGCAGGTTATTTAGTAAGTACGCAGTAGAGAAGCGATGCACGGCTTATTCAATGAATACGCAGTAAATATATTTGACACATTTAGTGGTTGCAGGTTATTTAGTAAATCGTTGCTATCAATAATATATATTACTGATAATCTGGAAATTTGGCGTACTATGATGAAATAGCGTTGTCTAGTAGGTAACTAGAAAGTTGGGCTGGTAGTGCTTTTGCGTTTTCATTGATTGGGTTAATGTGAGTAAGAGCTGAAATGAAGCGTTCAAATAGGTGACCTCATTCACTCTCCTCCCGCCAACATCCTTCACTTTCTTCTCGTCAATGAAAATGCGGAGTGCAGGTGGTGGAAGCGGTAGAGGGTCGAGCCGCACGATAGTCCATCCATGGAGAGAGATAATAACAGGATCAAAATAAGGTTAGACTAATGTGTTTAACATGATATGTTCAAAAACTACAGGAACAATTGAGACTCATGTCCAGCAAGTTCTGCTTTCACTATCTCTATTGTGCGTCAATTCACTTTTAAGAAGTTGAGCACAACCACGACTGGCCCCTGCAACGATAATATGCGTTTTTCGGTGATAGGTCAGAACATTTTCCTCGGTAAAACCTCAACTTGATCCGGCTACCGTTTTCTTGGTAATGAACGCGTGTGTGCGACTGTGCTGCTCGATCACGGTATAGATGAAGAGTTTAGTAAGTTAATTAGGTATAATCCCTATTGAGCTGCCTGTTCATTGAATCCTTCAATCCTTCAATTCAGCTCTGTGTTCGTACTTCGTGTGAGGCAATTGAAACGGCAGAGCACTGTTTCTTTTCCTGCCAGGGTTTAGCTTCGATGTGGCGGGCATTGTGGGCTCCTTGGCGTAATGCCTTTGCAGGGTCATTAAATTGGCACTTACTATTGTTTCCGAAAGCAAATGATCTTCGAAGATTGTGGAGACACCAACACAAGACACTCCTACTGCTTTGGCAAGTTCATACAGCGATAGCTTTTCGGGCTACGTGGCTCCTACGAAATGATATCCACTTTCAAGAACCCAAGCGGAGACACTAAGTATCTCCGATGTGAGGAGCTCTTTCAAGATGCATTGTCAATTCATGTACGATCTTTCCTTAGACCTTGAACTCAGTAAGTCAAAACTCACTGAGGTTCTGCGTCGACTGGGATTTGATGAACCACAGTGAATGTATCGACTTCTGACAATCAAGTCTGGACTCCTCGTCAATAGCTGGCTGATGTTTTCCAAATCCCAATGAGTTTTTAGCCAAACTTACGAGAAACTCACGTAACTAGTAAATCAATTCCTTTACCACTACTTGGCGAAAGGTGGATAACAACGAGCGGCTCTATAATTAGAGCGCCGAGTATCAACACTTTACCGCACTCTATAATAATAGAAGACCGCACTTTATTCTGTATTTTACCTTACTTAGCAAATTTTATAGGTATGGCGGATTCATTGTTGTTGGCTGTACAATTAGTAGTGTCGAGCATTTTTTTCAATTTCAGAGCTTCGACTGTTATTTTTACAAGTTTTAACTTACAACAGATTTCTAGACGCTACCATTCACCATTCACAAGTATACTCTGCCGACGTGCCGAGCGATCGAGAAGGTGAAGCATTGCTTTTTCATGTCCATCGTTGGAATTAAGGAGGAATAGCTAGTGGGTCTGATGTACAGGGCTCAATATCCGTAACAATCATTTCAATTAACTTACGGCCTCTCCACCGGGGATTAGTAAAAGTATGTACTTGGTCAGTTGTGAAAAATTTGACGCGGTGTTGATAAATATCTCCTCTGCGGTACACGAGTTGGAATCAATTTGGTTAAAGCGCCGTTACCTGATATCGAGGAAAAAGCTGATAGAGTGGGTGAAGGAACCATTGTAACCTAGACTATGTAGTAGTAGTAAAGTGTCTATTTAACGTTAGTTAACAGAT